>OY804597.1:27941506-28089496 GCA_963680895.1 Fragum sueziense
GGAAAAAAAGATCCCACAACCCATGATACAAAGACATGACCCACAAACCATGCCTTACATCTATATATATATATATATATATATATATATATATATATATATATATATATATATATATATATATATATATATATATATATATATATATATATATATATATATATATATATATATATATATATATATATATATATATATATATATATATATATATATATATATATATATATATATATATATATATATATATATATATATATATATATATATATATATATATATATATATATATATATATATATATATATATATATATATATATATATATATATATATATATATATATATATATATATATATATATATTACACTGTGGGTCAATGACCCACAATGCTATATACAATATTTATATTTTTGTATTGTGGGTCATATCCCACAACCCGTTCTAAAGAGAATATACAATATATAAAAAAAAGTTTGTATTGTGGGTCATATCCCACAACCCGTTCTAATGCGAATATACAATATATAAAATATATATTTGGGGAATGTGGGTCATATCCCACAACCCATATCATTTACCCATTTATGCAAAGCGTTCTATTTGTTGAACATAGTCCATAGACATAGTTGCAGTAATGCAATCCCAGAAGAAACGCGACGTCTCATCAGGGTTTACACGGTTTGCTAAAAAAGGAATGCCAATATAGGCCTACATATATGTTAGGTACCCTAAAATGTTAAATCATAATATTGACATTCAACACACAAAAATGGAAGCGTCCACTCGGCACAAATGTATATATGCACCTCTCGGTGAGAACATGTCCTGTTTGACAACTTATTATTAGGATGTTAGATCAGAGCAGCGTTTCGTCGCTCTTTAACAAAAACCTCGTGACTGCAGCTTCTTTTAAGCTGAAGCCACGATGTTTTTGTTGAAAAGCAGCGATTTTCTCCTGATAGGCTGTCTGTTCTTAAAGACTTGCAGACTTTCTATTGTCAGTTAGCGTTTTATACTTGCATTTTGTCATCTGTAACTGCTTTCAATTTGGATCAGTCTAAAATTTTGTCATTTCATGGAGAAAGTTGTATCTTTCAAAAACAATCTCATTGGTTTGATTTTGGTGCTGAATGAACTGGAGGCAGCTATTTCGATATACAGATCTGTGGATGAATTTTATCATTTACCAGACAAGACCTCAATAACATCAAAAGGTTAGAAAACATTGAGACAAAAGAAATAAACTGCTAGTAACCAGCAATTTCTACTTTTGCTTCAATTATTTTCTGTACTATATCGTACATAGATATTGTCTATCACCATCCATTTTGTCACTTTCAAATTGGACCGGTCCAAAAATGTGTCTTACATGAAAACGGAGTATACTTCGAAGTTATCTATTCATTGCATGGGATGAATGTTATTGCACAGTAAGAGATCGGGTAGGCCAAAGAATATGTGGGATGTTCAAAGTACATGTATTACTTGACCACAGAAGAAAATTCGAAATTTTATTTCACAAATATTTACCATTATACAGAGCTTGAAAAACATTAATTGCTTTCGGCTCCTGCAATGAGTTGAAGACCCGTAATTCCACTACGGAAACCCTTCTTATTACATTTTATTTAAATGAAAGTGAACACAAACCCTTGTCGATATGGGATGTAGAGTCATACTTCTACCTATAGGTCTACTGGTTTTTTAATTTACGAAAACTCCAATATTGTTGGGATTTTTCCCGTTTTGAATTGTAAAATGTTTTAAAAAATAACTGATTTTTTCTTCTTTTTTTCTTCATTTTGTTGTATGAGGAATTAATCATGCTTTGTGACGCCACAAAAATATAAAGGCCATGGAAAACATTGCGAAAAACGAAGAAATTCTGTTAACCCTTTCCCAAACAAGACCTGGTTTTGACGTCCCCATTAGAATAGGCTTGGGAAAACATCGAGACAAAAGAACAAAATGCCGATAATCAGCATTTTCTCCTTTTACCTCAATATTTTCAGTGCTATATTTGAGATAAGTCAACATGTATTTTGATGTATATGTACAGCGGCTATGAAACTACTAAATTGGCTGTATATGAATGGGTTAACCCATTACCACACAATGACTCTTTTTTACTCCTCACAGGATAATGGCTTTGGAAAACATCGTGGAAAATGAAGAAATTGCTCGTGACAAGCAATTTCTTCATTTCCCACAATGTTTTCTACCATGAAAGACCGAAAAATGTTGAATTTCATACAAATGAAATTATATATTATCTGCAACATCTCTGAATTTGGAAAACCCCAAAATGCCACCGTTTGGTAATGGGTTAATACGTGATCGAAAATGGTTTGAAGCAGAGGAGACGCAAAACTTCATGGAGTTAATGGATGTGTTTGATCTGATAACACATGATAAAAAGTTATTGACAAACAAAATTTTATTTGGTCGTCAATTACTTTTTTATGAGGTGTAGTTAAACCCTTTCCCAAACAACAAAGGTTGTTGTAGATGACAAAACTGATGTTGATAAAGATAGGATTTATGCAGAATGTAGCAGAGAAAATATTGAGACAAAAGAAGAAAATAATGATAATCAGCATTTCCGCCATTAGCCTCAATGTTTTCCCAAGTCTTTTCTATTATGGATGTGTCTTGTTTGGGAAAGGGTCAAAAGACCCACCACATTCAGCAAATTCATTGCGTATTTTTTTGTCTTCTCTGCTTCAGCCCATTCTCAAATCGGTCAAGTTTTAACAGATTTATTAATTGTTGTTGTTGTTGCTGTTGTTTTATCACGTGATTCGCCGTCATCATAAGGGGACAGCATGTGTCAGGTTGAACTGGATGGGTTGGTAAAAAATGACTTAACCCATTACTAAGAATTTTAAAATATGTTGCGGACGACAATTTCAAGTGAATGGACGTTTTTTTATTTTTCTGCGTAGACCATTGTGGGAAATGTTTGTCACAAACAATCTCTTCATTTTTCATGATGCTTTCCACAACGTCAACCTTTATCTTGGTGGGCGTCATTATGTGGGAATGCGTCAACTCGATCACGGATCTAGATCAGTCTTTACATTTAGCTTGAATGAATGGGATTTAACGGCTCTTTCACAACTGCTACTGTCATATTGCGGCGACTGTAGCACCTAACCGACATTTCTCCCAGCAGCATTATTACAATCCGAGCCTCCAGCTGCTATCTCACTTAACGGTATATGATTCACATTCATTTGTTAGGGACAGACTACGTCAAATGTCAGAAAGGATATTAATCGATATTGACCGAGCCAGGTTTCGAAACCACAGCCCCCGGTTGATAGACTCTGACGTTACCGACGAAGCTATACTAGCTTGGCTCTTGAGAAGTGCTGTCTAAATACCCGGTACAAAGGAACCGAGTTTTGGGGCTCTTGGTCAGCAATGTTTTGTAGACTCGACTGTTTCAAAATTAGTGAGACGTATAACGACATGGGAGACCGCCCTCGTCCCTGCAGCGAATTTTGGACGAATAGGCAATATGTGCAAGTGTCCTCGATCCCACTGACCTCCATTTATTCAGAAATTTTGAAATCGGCTAGCTTTGGGAGAGTCGTAGTTCATCCTGATTCAATTTGGCACTAATTGACCAAACGCCAAAAGATAGATCGCTCCGCCCAATGCAAAATCTAATACAAACAAAAGGGTCGTGTGCATTTTCCTGATCGTTCATTGGCTTATCGATTGTTTTGATTGTCAGCTGATAGATCGATACGATATCACGTAAAAATTAACCCTTTCCCAAACAAAACAATTTCAGGGTTGTCCAATTCGAAAGCTGGTGCATTTTCTTCTTTTGCGATCTTTTGGCGTCCACTGAAGCCAGACACACGCACGTACATCCATGAAATCGATATATTTTATTGTTACACAACCGCTGGATACTTTTTATTCCTAAGAAATAGGCTATAGGACTTTAATTTTCATTTGAATTTTGGCCTGGCACCTCAAAAGGTCCCAGATACGACCTTTTAGCATTAATTGTACCAAGACAGACGGACGCACGAACAATAATGCCACATTTTCTAATAGCTACACATCTACACTCAATATTCATAGACTTTTTATTCCTTAGTTTTAATTAATAAGATCCTTTAACCAATTCCAAAAACCGCCAAATAAGCTGAAAAATGCCGTTTCAGTTTTTTCGACGTCGAAAAAGTGCCCCGTACAGACGGACAAACACTCGCACGGTACTATAATGCATATGGTTCTAAAGCTGAGATGTACTCGAGTATGAAAAACCTTGTTTTGATGCATCAAAACACATAATGAACTCAAACGATGTTGTAAAAGGAGAAAGTTGGGTTTGGGTTAGGCCCAAAATAGGCTGTGACATGGGTCCTGCGCTTCCTTGTTGTAGGTAGTTAGAAATAAGTAAGAAAAATGTTTGATATTCTTAAATCGTAGTGCGTAAATAGTACAATGAGTGCGTAAAAGAATTGTAGCTTCAATCCATGTAGTTTTTTCTGTGGCGGCGTCCGAAAATGACCCAAGTTCAAGTAAGAAATCAGTGTATTTTAGTCAGAAATACGACCTTTTGGCATCTTCCTGAGACCGACAGACAGACCAACAGACACCAAAACGAAGTATCTCCTCCGTAGACATGTGAACTCGACGGCTGGGTACCTTTCCTTCCTAAGTAATGTGTTATTGCGTTGTTATAAGCTCTGTTGGGACGCAGGGGTAAAGGAATCCTTGACAGTTATCAGCGTTACGATATTTGGCATCTCCTTCAGCCATTCATACGGACAGACATGCACTATATAGCATTCATTCGTTCATGTACTGGAACGGTATGGGCCTACGGACTGTCACATTTCATCATGTAATCGATGTTCAAGGAAAACCTCGTAACTACAGTTTGATTCAAGCTGTATTTAGAATGTTTTCATTGATAATCACCTTTATAGTATACAACGAAATTGTAGACTGACCAAAGTTATTTCATCCTCGGTATTGAGTCTTTGTAGGTCTTTTATAGGGGCACCCGCAAACTCAATGAATAAAACAGTATAACATTTTATGTACATTTAATCATAGAAATGTTTTCAAGTTAGAACAGACAAACAAACTAGAAAGACCTGAAGGTCTTGAGTCGCTCCACAGGCCTGAATTTCTTGTGGTTTACTATAAACAATTTGACATATTTATCTAAATGCTTAAATTATATATTTTTAAATTCTTGTGGTTCTTAGAGCAAAAACAAAGTAAAATACACCAATGTGGTCAAAGAAAAACTAGATTTCTCAAAACTTTTGGATCTTAGAGCGAAAACAAAGTAAAAAGAAGCAATCATGTGGTCAAAGCGAAAAGAAGGTAAATGATTGACCAATATTTTGGGGATTTTTAAAGTGATGATAAAGTTGAAAACAGTCATTATGCCAAATTCAAGGGCACATAATTCAGTATATGAGTTTATAATCAAGCTAAAAAAATTAAACTGGAGCAAGATCTTATGGTCAGCATCATTCTGACCAAATTTTGTCAGTATTAGTCTATATTCATGGCCGCAAAAGTGAAAAAAGTGTCGAAAACTGAAATTTTGTCAATTTCAAGGGCACTGGGCACATAAATCAAATTGTAGCAATGTAATCATCCTGATAATTACACATAAGCAAGATCTTGTTGTCAACAAGATTCTGTCCAAATATCATCTTGATCGGTTGACAATTATGGTTGTTAGACTGAAAACAAAGTCGAAAATGGCAATTTTGTCAAATTCAAGGGCACATAACTCATAATGTAAAATTTCGATCAAGCTGAAAATTACACCCAGGCAGGATATTATGCTTATATATATTCTGTCCAAGTTTTGTCTCGATTAGTAAATATTTGTAGATTTTAGAGCAAAAATAAAGTCAAAACCAGCTATTTTTGACATTCAAGGGCAGATAACTCAGGTTATTCTAATTCAATCCAAATTATTTGAAGGAATCTGAGAGAGGGTCACCCAAGGATCATTCCTTTGAAGTTTGGTTGAAATCCATCCAGTAGTTTCTGAGAAGAAGATTTTTAAAGAAAAAGTTTACGGACGCACGCACGCACGCACTGACGCACGACGGACACATCGCCATGACAATAGCCCGCTGGCCTGAAAGGCCAGTGGAGCTAAAAACAGTAAACATAGACATAGACATAGACATAGACACTTTATAACTCTCAATACATGAACAAAGTATGAACAAAGCACAAAGCATGAACAAGAATTAACACATTACCAAACAGTGACTCTTTTTGACTCCCCATAAGAAAATGGCTATTGAAAACATTCTAGGGAATGAAGAAAATGCTTGTGACAAGCAATTTCCTCATTTCCCACAATACTCTCCATACCAAAACAGGGTTCTCCGCAGAATATTTGGAAGCTGTAGTGGCAAATTATATGAGAATTGGTAAACGTTGAAAGCATATTATAATTGTGAGTGAAAACATTATGGAAAAAGAAGAAATTGCTCATCTTGAGCAATTTCTTCTTTTTCCATAATATTTTTACTCATAATTATTACATTTACAATGACAAAAATGTATTATTAAACAGTGTTTGGCATGAAATACCTCAAAATGCCTCTATTTGGTAACCATTTTGAAGAAATTAAGCTGTGGGGTAGTTTTGAAGCTGTATGGGCATTACACCAAAAAAGCCATGGAATTACACCCATGGCTTTAAAGTTTAAGCCATGGGTGTAATTCAATGGCTTTTTTTTGTCTGTCCCCGTAATCATACCGGAGCTCTTCACCTGGAGCAATGTCTCTACTCGCGAAAATAACCACACACGGTTTGTCCATAACGTCTACCGTCTTCGCAACGCAGTTACCCGCTGTTTTACTGTGATTCAGTAGACGGCCTAATTTACCACTCTCTTCTGTTGCGTCAATACTGTAAGAGAAAAAAATATTTACACCTCTACCCTTTACCAAACATTGATAGCTTTTGACGCACTACATGATAATTACAGATACCCAATGTTTTGTTGTGATTCAGTAGCATCAACCATCAATTTAACAATATATTGTGTACATTTCCACACAAGTTGTCTGACTAGCAACTAAATGCTTGACTAGTAACTTGCACTTTCTACCATTTCTCCATATGTTTTCAAAACTTTCTCATTATTTAACCCTATGTGGAGTAGTTAAAGTAAAGGAACATTTACCAGTAATTCTTGTCTTTAAAGGTGAAGTAGAACATAAAGCTCCCTTTAGATGGATCTTTCGAGTAATCTTCGTCTCTTTTTCTGGCCTCTTTTACGTCTAATAGGTCACCAGCATACTCAACAACAAAATCCCCCCTCTTGAATTGTTTTATGGCAACAACACCTCGGCCCGTTTTCTCAAATCTTCGCACCTGAAAGGAGTTAAGTAAACTTTAATTATTTGCGGTTTTAATTTAATTCATTAAATTGTTTACAACATTTTTACAGTTTTATCCTCAATAAGCCTCAATAACATAAATTATGGCGTCTTTGTCACAAAGCTAATAAAGTTTTCTAGTATCAATAGTTATATTGAATAACTTTCTTATACACATGTAGAAATTGGTCCGCAGTCATTATTGAGAATGAACAATTGCTTGGCTACTAATGTTTATTATTCATAATTATTACCATTTCTTAACAATTCAGATTGAGGATTTTTTGACGGACTATTGAAAGTGTATGCGCAAGTTTGTAATTTTTTGCACAATTTTGAAAACAATAGCAGAGTAAATACTACCTCTAGTCCAACTTCGACATGGTTGAGTATTTTATACTGTAGAGCTTCTGTCTTCTCCTTCTGAAAATACATGGATAATAAGGTAAACACTTCTGCAAACAACATTAAGACTCTTCCAAATTCAAAGCTGTTGTAGTGAACAATTTAAAGTGAATGAATTTTTACAATTACATTTTTTGGTTTTTCTGTGTTTAAAATATTCTGAGAAATAAAGAATTGTTTGTCAAAACAATCTCTTCATTAACCACTATGTTTTCCATAGTCTTAATCTTGTGTGGCATCAATAAGCGTCATTGAATAGGCATGGATAAAAGCAAATTATGTCATCAAAAATACTGCAACACCTTGATTTACATTAAAAAATGGAAATTACCTGTATCTCATGTTCTGTTCTCCGCTCTCTTTCTTTTTCATAGATTGTCTTTATGTTTGTTGTCTTTGGGTTAGGGTTAGGGTTAGGGGTCGCTGTACTGTATGTTGCCCTGTAAAAATCAACAACACTCAATATTAGGGTACATGTAATGCAGAACCATTAACCCATTTCCAGACATTTTGGCACTTTTCGTCTGACTGTCTGGCTCCAGGAGTTGATGTCTTAGGTGCTGTACCAGTCGGGTGAAAACCACGTGCCACTGCTGTCTCTTCTCTGCACACAAAGGACACTTTTTCGGTATGCGTGTCTGACCCGTGCTAAAAAATGGAATATAGAAATATAACTTTTGTAAACGGATCGAATTTCGTCATTTTTCGCCAAAAAATACTCATTTTGTGATGCCTTATACAATTAAACCGATGTTAATAACCTATGAAAATATTTTTTTTCTGTAACTTCATACTATGTAGGAGTAAATGTAAAAAGTCGCAAGAGTCTAAAATCTTTAGCAAAGGAGAAATTTTAATTTGAAGTGTACCGGTAGTGATTGGTTTATCTGACATGATGACTAAATTTAAAAGTTCACAAAACCCTATGTTGTAGGTGCTCATTGGATTCGTCTCGTCGAGACAATTAAAATGACTACAAACATGACAGGATTTGGACTTCAAATAGCCGAGATATTTCAAGATGAAGTTTGCAGCATGAAAACCAAACCATCGTAAATGCATTTACGGGCTTTTAGCTATAATTTCACAAAACTTGCAATATCTCGATTATTTGTAGTCCGAATCCTGTCATGTTGGTAGTCATTTTAATCGTCTCGACGAGACAAAGACGATGGACACACACTACATAGGCTTATCTTGAAAATAAGAAATGTTGTTGGAAAAGAAGTAAATTTATATTTTTTATTTCCCAGGAAACCCTTTGTTGTAGGTATTCATTGGATTTGTTTTGTCGAGACGATTTAAATGACTACCATATGATAGGATTAGGGCTTCAAATAACCGAGATATTACAACTTTTGTGAAATTATAGCTTAAAGCCTGTAAATGCATTTATGGGATTTTAGCTATTTATTTAATTTGACATTTACATTTCCATGTTTTCTCTCCTCAGTTTTTTGGTAAGGTTTCTGACCGCGTCTCGTAACTTCATGTTGCTCATTTCTGGCCATCGGCCCTCCCTCCTCGCCCTGATTGTCTGAATGGGGATTGTTCTGCAAAAGAAAGAATTGATATACTAATTGATATATAGACAGTTATCTTTCAGTATCATTCTGTCTCTCTTGTTGCCTTTAGGACGTCAATGATCTGGACAAAATTTTAAATTTGTTATAAACCTGTAGGAGCTATTTCCTTGCATTTCTACACATTTTCTGCATCAAACGAATTGTCAAGATTTTAAACGGATATTTTTTCTTTGTACCAACTATGTAGTCCTTGCCCCAAAGACTTTAAATACCAAATGTGAATCCAATCCCACAGCCGGTTCATGACAAAAAAAAATTTTAAGATGTACCAAATTTACCCATTTTGGCCCCTTTTTTGGTGCCTAATGGGGCCCGAAGGCGAGATAACACAATGACTTGTACAAATCTTAAGAAGTCCAAAATGTATAAAAGTTAACGCACAACGGACGACGCACGATGACGGACGAAACACGGTCGCAATAGGTCACCTGCGAACTTCGGTCAGGTGACCTAAAAAGTAGCGATCATACATGTCAGTAAAGGTGATTGATTTGTTTGTTTATTTGGGGTTTAAATGTTAAAAGTGCTATTGTAATGCAGTTAAGTCCTTTGCCTGTCATCGTGTGTCGTCAACATTTTCTTTAACTCTTTACCAAACGACAAAATTTTCATTGGTTTAAATAGAAAGCATTTGCAGACGACAAAACAAATGTGACTGAAGAATCAAAATTTGATTTGAAAAGGGAAGAAACACTGTGAGAAAAGAAGAAAATGCTGGTAACCAATAACAAGAGGCCCAGGGGCCTTATCGGTCACCTGAGTCGAAAGAGCAAAAAACTATGGGTTTGACCTCTTTTTCGGTGCCTTATGGGGTCCCAAGGGGAGATTACACCATAACTAGTACAAATCTGAAGCCCTCCACATGGGGATGCTTCCTGCCAGGTTTGATTGAAATCCGTCCAATGGTTCCTAAGAAATAGTCGAAAATATATTAAAGTTAATGCTTTTTTGGCCCCTTTTTTGGTGACTTATGGGGCAACAAGACAAGATAACACAATGACTTGTACAAATCTGAGGCCCCTTGCTATGCGGATGCTTCCTGCCAAGTTAAGTTGAAATCCATCCTACGGTTTTCAAGAAAAAGTCGAAAATGTAATAAATTAACACATGATGCACCCCCCTCCCAGACCCCCGCCCCTAGCTCGGCCATTTTTCAACGGATTCTTTTCATTTGTACAAACTATGTAGTCCTTGCCCCAAATACTTTAAATGCCAAATGTGAATCCAATCCCATTGCAGGTTCATGACAAGAAGGTTTTTTAAGATGTACCAAATTTACCCATTTTGGCCTTTTTTTGGTGCCTTATGGGGCCCCAAGGGGAGATAACACCATGAGTCCATGACTTGTACAAATCTGAAGCAACTTCCCATGGGGATGCTTCCTGCCAAGTTTGAGTGAAATCTGTCCAATGGTTCTTAAGAAAAAGTAAAAAATATAAAAAAATAACACATGGAGCACCCCCCACCCAGAGCCCCGCCCCTAGCTCGGCCATTTTTAAACGGATTTTTTTCATTTGTACAAACTACTGTAAACCAGGAAATGTTTTCGCGCTTTTTAAGTTAGCGTCTTTCGCGGTAGGATGTGATCAGCGAACTTAAAAAGCCGCGAATAGGCTACTTTCAATAAAAACGCGAACTTTAATCGCTTTCATAGTTTTTGTTTTCTAAGCCCGTGATTGATATTTGCTTTGAGCCTGAAACTGAGAAAAGAGGTTGTTTGAGATTCCAATGCCAAGTATGATAGCAAACGTCGATTGACGTTTTATACCTCGTAACTGTAGATTGAATTAGCCACAGCTACGAGGTTTAAATCGTCCTTCGATGGTATTGATTAAAACTGTCATAATCGCTATGGTAAATTAACCCCTTCCCAATCAAGACCTGGTTTTGACGCCCCTAATATCAAATGCTTGGGAAAACATTGAAACAAAAGAAGAAACTGCTGATAACCAGCAGTTTCTCCTTTTGTCTCAATATTTTCTATGCCACATTTTACACAGATTCTATCTTTAATAACTTATATTTTATCATTTGTGGCAGTTTTTAAAGCGGATTACCCTAACATTTTGCCGTTTGGGAAAAGGTTAAAATAGGTGTGAAGTTAAAGTAACGCTCAAATGCTATGTATTGTGTTACAAACTGTAATCCAGTATACTATAAAGTGTGAAATAAAACAATGGGTCGATTGAAACTTACTTCGATCAAACTGTCAATGGCGACTAAAATATCGTAAATACAGATTGAACAATGCTGCAGTTACGAGATACCCAAGGGTGATGACCGATAGTCAGTCATAATTCAATACTGTATGTAATTATCCGATTCCCCACATTATTTAACATGTCCATTTTTCAATTCCTCCATAGCGTGTTTTGGTTCGCGCGATTCGCGGACAGCATTGATCTGCGAACTTAAAACGCCGCATACAAGTACGAGTGCATGAAAACGCAAACATTTGTTGACCCGAACTTATCCTGGTTAACAGTATGTAGTCCTTGTCCTAAAGACCTTAAATACCAAATGTGAATCCAATCCCACAGCCGGTTCATGACAAGAAGATTTTTTAAGATGTACCCAATTTAGCCCCTTTTTGGCCCCTTATGGGGCCCCCAAGGGAGATAACTCTATGATTTGTACAAATCTGAAGCGCCTTGCCCTGGGGATGCTTCCTGCCAAGTTTGGTTGATATCCGTTTAATAGTTTCCAAGAAGAAGTCGAAAATGTTAAAAGTTAACGCACAACGAACGACGACGGACGAAACACACGTGACAGTCGCAATAGGTCACCATGACCTTCGGTCAGGTGACCTAAAAAGTTGAGCTCTGATGAAAATCAACTTACCATTAAACTCTTCATCAACCAGGTCAACATCATTATGCAGCTCTTCTTCCATGTCGTCCTCTGCTGAGATAACAATATCTGAAAGTGTAATCATCGGCTACCGATCGTCATCAGGCCTTTTTTTAAAGGTTAGGGCCCTTAACCCTTTCCCAAACAAGACCAGGTTTTGACGTCCCTAAGAGAATAGGCTCAGGAAATCAGCAATTTCTCCTTTTGCCTCAATATTTTCTGGGCTACATTGTGCAAAAATCCTATCGTAATTATCATCAATGAAATTGTCTACAGCAGCTTTTGAAAAGGATCACCCTAAATTTTCACCATTTGGGAAAGGGTTAATTTGGGGAAATATACAACTGCAGGGGAAAATTTATGGTTTTGTATTTTTATAAAAAAGCTTCTTAGTTTTAACATAGTGATTCATTTTAGTATACAGTCGACACTCGTTGTGTCGAAGTCGGAGGGGCCGTCAAAATATCTCGACATATCCGGAGTTCGACTCATCCGATTTTGTTCAATTACGAATACCATTTGACCATTTCTGTTGCTCATCAAGTGCGTTCAAAATTGAAATATAGTAGGAAAAGGACAGAAATTGCTCGAAACGAGCAATTTCTATCCTTTTCCTACTAAATTTCAATCGTCATATTTGTTTCGAAGTTATTTTATTTAACTTTTTGATATCCATTGGTGAGAACGGGGTCAGATATTCACTTCGACTTAAGCGGAAATTCGACTTATCCGATGTCGACATAACGAGTGTCCACTGTATAAAATACACAAGTCATATAACCAAATAAATGACATTTAAAAACAAATTCCAAGCAAAATTATAACATTTTACATGCATCATTACATTATCTATGTGGGGAAAATTGATTTCTAAGGGGAAAAAGCATCTTTAGGGGAAAAATTTTCTGAGGGGAAGGGGCCCATAAACAGCCCCAGTTTCTTAGTAAAAAAAAAACCTATGTGCATTGTATTAAACCATTTCAGGGAAAGAGAATTTTCAAGAATTTCATCATGTCCATATAGTGCAAGTAGCGCCCATTCACAAGAGCAAGGATCACCCAAGGAATACCTCTGTCAAATTATTTCAAAATCTGACTAGGGGTTTCAGAGAAGAAGAATTTTCAATAATTTCTTCATTTCTATATAGCCCCCTTCACCAGAACCATGTTTCTTGACCAATCTAATTAAAGTCACCCAAGGAAAATCCCTGAGAAATTATTTCAAAATCTGACAAACGGTTTTAAAGCGAATTTTTTTTGTTAAGAATTTCCTCATTTACCTATAGAGCAAGTAGCCCCCCTTCACCAGAGCCACATTTTTTGAAGGATCAAACTTTGGTGGGAGACAAAAGCCTGTAAGGATATTTGCCACGGCCGGGTATTGAACCCGGGACCTCACGAATGAGACCGAGAGTCTGATGCGCTACGGATAAATGGATGACCATGAGGAAGGTCATTTTGCAGGGAACAGATAGATATTATTGAAAGAAGCGTGCATACCAAATTTGAGCTTTTTATGTCAAATACTTTTGGAGAGAATAACAATGTTAAGTTTTCGGACAGACAGACGGACTGACAGACAGACAGACAGACAGACATGAGTAAAATAATATGCCCCCCATCTTTCGATGCGGGGGGCATAAAAATTGATGTTATAGTTCTGACCTTTGTGCAGGACAATTCGTCTCATAATGCTTTATTCATGTAGTTTAAAAAAAATTGAACCAGTAGGTAAAAATTTAATGTCAGGACAAGAAAATATGAACTAGATGTGTTTGTGAAACACAAATGCCCCCAAAATGGCCATTTTTCTAAAATATTAAGTTTTCGTGAAAAGGGTTGATAAGGGTAAATGGATGACCTGGAGGAAGGTCATTTTGCATGGAACAGATAGACATTATTGAAAGAAGTTTGCATACTAAATTTGAGCTTTGTATGTCCAATACTTTTGGAGAAAAGGCCAATGTTAACCCTTTCCCAAACAAGACCTGGCGTCCCTAATTGAAAGAGTTTGGGAAAACATTGAAACAAAAGAAGAAACTGCTGATAACCAGCAGTTTCTCCTTTTGTCTCAATATTTTCTGAGCTGTATCATACACAAATCGAATCTTTATCAACATTCATTTTGTCGTCTGCAGCAGCTTTCAAATTGGATCACCCTAAAATTTTGTTGTTTGGGAAAGGGTTAAGTTTTCACGTTAAGTTTTCTGACAGACGGAAGGACAGACGGACATGAGTAAAACAATATACCCCCGATCGGGGGTATAAAAAGAGGATGCTAGAGTGTGCCCCATGTGCACATCTTTTTTCCTTTTGTGAAGTCATAATGAATTTGACACCCCCCCCCCTTTGTAGAAGATATGGCCCCAGACACTAAGCGTGTGGAATTGACTGTCAGCCTTATGGACAGACAGAAAAGAGCTACCAGTGTGGACCAATAATGGACTAGATCTACATCTGCTGAGCGAGAGCAACATCCAAATTATATCATTATGACAACAAGATGAGTTTGTGAAACATGAATGCCCCCAAAATGGCTATTTTCTGAGAAAATGCAAAATGTTAAGTTTTCGAACAGACAAACGGACGGACCGACAGAGAGACAGACATGAGTAAAACAATCTTTCGATGCGTGGGCGTAAACTAGAAAGACCTGAATTACAAAATCATAATAAATTTGATATTTTTGCTTACCCGAGAGAGAGCCGCCATTTTGTTTCCAACAATGCATTGCGTCAACGACAACCCGTATTCCGGGTCATTGGGTAAATCTATAAATAACATTGTGGGCAGTCTAAAAAAATACGAATATTACTCGCACAGGCTGTGCTATGAGCGTGTTCTAAAAATAGATCGCACTTTGTGGGTCAATATTTTATATATAATTATGGGTCACGAAAAATTTTTTTTCCATAAAAATTCGAATCATACTATTTGCAATAAAATTCAGATTCCAGATTGCCGGCGTTTTATGGGTCAAAATATTGATGACCCACAAACCACCAAGAGTACCCACAACGTGAGTCAGATTTTGACGAAATGACCCACAATACGCCTGTTAGATAACTATATATATATATATATATATATATATATATATATATATATATATATATATATATATATATATATATATATATATATATATATATATATATATATATATATATATATATATATATATATATATATATATATATATATATATATATATATATATATATATATTCATGATAGTTTACACCCCGAATCGTGATAGAATTCTACAACAAATTTTAACGCTTACATCAAAATGTTAATTTCAAGGTGTCGAATTTATACAACTTTTGTTTATTTTGGTGTTGAAATTCGACACCCGGGCGAAATAAAAACAGACAGGTATGGGCAAAAATTCAAGTCATAATCATAAAATATACATCATGAATCATTCGAAAATGTTTTTAAACTAACGCGCGAATCAAACAAGAAACCAGCGACACTCACCTTATACCGGTACCCGTCTTACGAAATGACGTAAGGTCCTATTTTTGGATAGTGTGTACTGGACGTGACCTTCACAAAAACTTGCAATGGCGAAAGGACGTTGCGCCTCGATGACACAGATGATTCCATGACGTCATGTAAATGTATGACATCATGTTATATGACAAAGAAAAGTGTTACTTTGTGTGTGTATTGGATTTAT
Source organism: Fragum sueziense (assembly GCA_963680895.1). NCBI lineage: Eukaryota > Metazoa > Mollusca > Bivalvia > Cardiida > Cardiidae > Fragum > Fragum sueziense. The sequence goes on from OY804597.1 coordinate 27,957,431, forward strand.
TTGTAGTTTAAAGGTAAGGATGTCGAATTTAAACACATGTCAAAATTACCTGTGTTTACTCTAGTGTATAATAGTTATCATAAAAAATTAAGCTCCACGCGATTATGTCTATGGATCTTGGCTCTATAAGTGGCATTCTAAAATATGAATTTTCAATATAAAATGTGGTACGATCAACCACCATATCTACGCAATTTCAGTGAAGTCATAACTTTTTCTTGAAAACGGCGTCATAATTAAGATGTGTAATAAGGGTTTGTGAAATTTAAGACGATTCCAGAAACAGTAAATAAACCGCCGCCATTTTGTAAGTTATGTGCTCTGTTCCCTCATTAAGGTATTGAAATTATATAGCGAGCCAGATAAAGTTACATACCCTTACGCCATAATATTAATTCATCGTAACAATGTGAAAAATTAACGAATAAGATTCTAGATAGTTTTTTTTATTTATGTGGGTGACGGTTAAGATCTAGCATCGTTCATCCTTTCCCAAACAAACGAAAACTAGAAGATAAAAAGGATTTTTTCAAACATTTAGAGAAAAAGACAAAACTACATAGATCTATTAGATACTCTAGATCTAGCCTATTTACCCATGTTTTCTAAATAATCTATTCCAACAGCATTTATTTTCAGTCTGTATCAGCTTTCGAACATCTCTATGAAATGGTGATGGAAATAGTTAGAACTAACCCTTTCCCCAACGATTTTTAACCAGATTAGATGATATAGAGTCTATATCACTTCCAAGATTTCAAGGATGAAGTGTTTACAAATTCAATAGGAACAAATAAATCTAGATTTAGTAACGACCTTTCAAACATTCTGTCAGTCGTTGAGATTGTTATATCAACTCCAAATTACACATTGTCTTCACGTCTATATCAGACAGATTTTTTAAAAACATTGAGAGAAGGAGAAATCTCTCATAACCCCGTAAAAGGTTAGGCTGTTCGCATTGAAAATATATATTGTCCCTCGTAGTGTGCCTCAAATAAAGCGAGTGTCAATATATGACGTCATGATTTTGCATTAGATCTACATAATTTAGTCTTATGACGTCATAAAATCAATCACATAGGTAACTTAAGGGAAATAGATACATGAATACATGTACCCCGTGAGCGATTTCTTCTCTCAAATCGAACAATTTTATTATTTGAACAAATCATGTCTTCTTTTGGTTTTTCACGGTTAGATTAACATGAATTTTGGCTTAATAATGCCACAAATAGCCAAGAAAACCCCGGAATTAATATTAATTTTTTCAAAAGCTTTTTTGGTCAATAACTTCCGAACTGGTAAGTAGACGATATGATGTTGACTTCCGGGCAGTTTGTACAGTTGTAGACCTGCTATTTGTCTGATTGGCGGATAATTTTTCTGGGAGAAACATTTCATCTAGGACATTGTCGATGGAAGACCCAGCTAAATCAGCAGGTGGTTTGTTGGAAGGTGGGTGAGACGGAAGAAGGATCAACAATAATCTGATTGCCATGCTCATCAACAAGGGGTCATTCATATCTCCTCCTGCAATCAATTGGAGTAAATCACTGGGGTCGCATATGTCTAAAATGGAGGTAGTAGAAAATCTAACTCCGGAAATGCTTCAACGTATCCACCATCGGTTGTTGCTCTGTACCAGCGTCGGTGGGTTCACTGATGCTTGTTGATACATCTGCGGACTTGTCAAATTCCTTGTCGCCTTGTTCTTGGGTTAGGGGTCTGTTGGTGGGCTCACTGGGGGGCAAATGCTACCTCAGGTATAATCCGAGTCTTCTCTGATGTAAATACGCTCTTTGATATTTTGATTTTTCGCTGTTTACATCAGAGAGCGTTGCTCTTTGAAAAAATCAAGAAGTTCGCAACAAATTGTTGCGCATCGTTCACCGTCCGATCTTAAACGCTATCGTTAAAACCCCTGATGATATCGATAAATGAACCATTTATTGTTATGTCTGCTGAAAAAATTACGACCAAAAAGTATTTCTAAAAGGTTAATAGGTAATGTTTTGCAACAACCCTCACCTAAGCAGCCTTTGTTTACCTTGACCTTCCATTCAAAACCAAAGGTTATACTCATCCAGCAAGCCGATTTGAAATGAAATTTTTTGGTCATGTATGACAAAAAATGATTTATTGATCTATACCCTACAGTGTTTTACCGAGTGATTCGATATGATACACAAAAACAAAGCTTCAAGTTACTTGTAACGTTACCAAACTTTCCGCTGTTTTCAAAGAGCAACGCTCTCTGATGTAAATAGCGAAAATTCAAAATACCAAAGAGCGTATTTACATCAGAGAAGACTCGGATTACCTCAGGTATGGCCTGTCGGCAAAATGGATATATTCCACAACTTCCGTTAGCGATGTTGGAGGGAGTTAGATTGGCATCCAACGCTTTGTTGAATAAACCAAAGAAAGTCCATTTATTTATTTTATTGAGTGGATTTTCCTGTAAATACTTAGAGCATAACTGATTGTACTTTTTATTTAGGGGGCCAAATACTGCTCGATCCAGAGGTTGTAAGTAGTGTGTGGTATGAGGGGGAAGAGAGTAGTGTGTGGTATGAGGGGGAAGAGATAAAATATGAATATTCTCTTCCATAGTTCTCATCAACAAGCCTAGTGTCTCGTGTGATGAATGTCCATCTAGTATCAGAAGTTGTGGCCTATCTATGCCGCAGTTCTTGAGAAATACATCCTGAAACCACTGCTCACCAAGTGTATCATCCATCCAACCATTGCTTTGGAAACAAAACACCGAGTTTTTAGGCGCTGCTGTCGAATCAAAGCCATGCAGAGATCTGGCCGTTTTCCCTGCACAATGAAAACTTTGAATCCATGTAAAATTACACCCTAATTTGAGCGGACCGAACTCAAAACCCTAATTTATCCGGGTCTGCGTAACAATAATTACAGTGTAATAATAAGAGAACTCAATGGTATGCGAATCACGGATGAGCTAGTTTAAAAATTTTCAATGGTTTCTAAGTTAATCAATTACATATAATGTGCTTGTAACGACTCTCTATCTACGCTTATTCTAGCCTAGTACTGGTAGAAAGGAAGCATGAATAAGTCAGCTATCGCCGTGATATAACTGAAACACCATAGTTAAACACCATACAGACATCTGCTTATTACACGCGTTAGCACAAATAAAGCTATTAATATTCAAAGTTGTATTTAACCTACTATCTTCATACCCAAATATTTCAAAGCATGTTTTGTAATGCCGAGGCACTACAGAAAAAAATAAAACTAGAAAAAAGTCTACAACAATCAATGTTTTCGTGATATTGTTGTTATTTGCCAGTCCTTAAAGGGGGAATGGCACTTAAAATCATGCAAATTTTCCGAGAACTTCGTACAAAATAAATATGTATTATGAAAATATGGCCTTTAAATTGCATCTATGTCAAATCTTAGCTTTCTATCTTGTGTATTGGCTAGGATGTCGACGGATTTAAAACCCCATATGACAAAAAATCATGGGGTTTTAAATCCGTCGACATCTAAGGCAATACATAAGGTAGAAAGCTAAGATTTGGCATATATGTAATTTAAAGACCATATTTTAATAATATATATTTATTTTTTTGTACGAAGTTCTCGGAAAATTTGTAAGATGTTAAGTGTTATTCCCCCTTTAAAGGGGCCCGTGCTAGGTTTTTATGCTTCCGAACTGTTCGGGAACTCATATTTGTGCATGGAAAAACAATTTGCAATGCATAAAAACCTCAATCACTGCGAATAACCAGCTTTCCTTTGCTATAGATCAATCCCTTACAAGCGTGTATACACATTCTATTTTTACTTCAAAACGAGACAAGGTCAAGGTTAAAGAGACAAACCTCCGCGGTATTAACACACCGTACAACCGACAGTGACGAAGACTGTGACCTTATTTGCGAGGTATACGTGAAAAGGTTTATTTTGTACAAGCACTGAACATTATTACGCGTATTTATCAACTATAGAATACCAAATATCCTTTCGTTTATTTATAAAAGTAGATTCATTTGACCTAACATGCACATGACATCAGATGCCGAATCTGTCTTCTCAAACTTTCGACGCAGCCGGTTGTACGGTGTGTTGAATCTCGCCGAGCACAGATGACGTACCTCTGACGTAATTGATTTTTGAAAGTTGGGCATATTTAACCGTTACAAAACAAAAACAAGGACAAAACAAAACTGACAACATGTTATTCATTGACTTTGATTTTAAAACTTAATAAAGCTTAGTTGAGTGCTAAGAATGGAGATAAGTGATCACCCTTCAGGTTGGTAATTTTATACATTATTTCTGGTTTGTAGGTAATGTGCCATTTGTATTTTCGACAGCCTAGCTCGCCCCCTTTAAAATTCTTGTCATTTCCGCAACGCTCATGTTTTTTTTTATACTGTAGGCGAATCTTACAGCAACTCCGGTGTTTTTATATGTAAGGTCATCAAAACTTTACTTGGCGCGATATGTCCAATGATTTTGTGCGTATGAAATTGCCGATTATCATCATTTTCCTAAATACTTTTCATACTAAGATATGATTTTGATATCAATTATTTCATTGCTTTAAGTTATTTTGAACAAGTCTCGTCTCCGATTTTACCGCTTGTGAAAGTTTTTTTTTCTAACTAAATGACGTCATTTTTACCTGTAGATCTAGATCTACTTTGAATGTAAACTAACGTCATAGAAACACAGCTTTGTGCAAATATAGCAAACGTGTAATAAACCTGAAAGCCGTCTTTGATTGAAATAAGCTGATAAATAAATAATCTCGTTTAGAATAGACTATCAAGCTCGAAATGGTCGGTTGAAAGATCTAAGACAGCTTGTCCTAATGAAAAAATCATTAAAGTTTATCTATTTTAGAGCGTAATCAAAAGTTAATAAATAAACTAGACAGACAAATAGGAAGAGAGGAAACCATATTATACCAAGCTGTGAGACAACCAAATCCTTTAGACTACAAATTTGCCATTCGTCACATATACGAACAAATAGAGAACGATAAAGATAGGAGACTGCTGTAAACAAGAGAGAAGTAAAAAAAAAATGACTTAAAAACTATAGGTCTGTTACAACGCGTTTTGTAATAAACCTGCAAAATGTAAGAAGTATTACAAAACGCGTTGCAATGACATGGTATGTAATAAAAGTATGTACAACGCGTTATGTAATAAAGTCGCAATATGTAATAACATTTTTCATCGACCCATAATTTCGTTCTTCACTTGACGTCTTTCATTGAGTGGCGATTTCTACCTCATTTTCTTGGCAAATATTGTAAGATCATTATAACAATACGAAATTTTGATGATGAAATATCCTCATTTTTCATCAAATTCTTGCTGTTTCTTGATTCAAAGTTACTTTTTATCAGTATCTTGCAAGAAAATGGTTATGGAAAAGTTGCCAAAGTTTATTATGGTGTCGAAATCGACAGTTTCTTGCTTACAACAATCCCACTTAATCAACGGCATAAAGTTTTGAACAAAATTATGGGTCAGTGAAAAAAGTTATTACAATATTGCATATTGCAATTTTATTACATAACGCGTTGTACATAATTTTATTACATTTCATCTCACCGCATTTTGTAATAAACTTTCGTCAACTTTTCCATTATCAATTTCTTGCATGACAAATGATAAAAATATTTTCTTGCTTACAACATTCCGACTCAATCAATGGCATCAAAATTTGAATGAAATTTTGGGTCGGTGGAAAAAGCTATTACATATTGCGACTTTATTACATAATGCGTTGTACATAATTTTATTACATTTTATGTAATCGCAACACGTTTTGTAATAAATTTTTGTCAACTTTTCCATTGCATTTCTTGCATGATAGATGATAAAAAAATAACTTATTTGAATAAAAAAAAGTTAGAAGGAGGCATTTGTCGATATCAAAATTTCATATTTTCGCAACGATTTTACAATTTTTGCATGCAAAATCATGTCAAATCGCCTCTTTCTTGCCCACAACATTCCCACTCAATCAATGGCATCAAGATTAGAATGAAATTTTGGGTCGGTGAGAAAAGTTATTACATATTGCGACTTTATTACATAACGCGTTGTACATAATTTTATTACATTTCATGTCATCGCAACGCGTTTTGTAATACTTATAACATTTTGCATGTTTATTACAAAATTCGTTGTTACATAGGTCACCAAGCGAATTAAAAAGTTATTGGATTTCAAGGGAGGCTACTCTTGTCTAAAATTGCCTAAAATGAGGTGTCACTTAAATACCCACAAAAAGGTGTTCGAAATGACTAGGATTACATAAATAAGTCTTTGTTGAAATAACCGTAAAGGATCTTGTCATTTATCAACCAAACATTAACTAAATGTAAACAAGAAGGCCAAGATGGCCCTGGATCGTTCACCTGATAGAAGTTTGAAACTTTCTCCATGCAGAACAAGACCCATCTTTTACATGACCTAGGTATCTCTAAGACAAGAACACGAAACTTAAGATGCGAGATTATGATCCAGCTGAAAACAGCATTCTTAATCTTTAATGATCAATATTTGTGGCTGTTAAAGTGAAAACCAAGTCGATAAAAAACATCAATTTTGTCATAATCCAGGGCACATAACTCTGTTCTGATAAAGATATTCTCTATCTATCTATATATACTGCCCAACTCCCCTTTCGGGTATTACTGGCAGGGTATCTCTAAGACCTTTATACACCAACCTTATGTCCTAGTTGTTTTTTTGATTGGTCAATATTTATTGCTGTTTGAGTGAAATTAAAAACGAAATTAGCAATATTGTCACCATCAAGGGCACACAACTCTGGCTTTTTTAGTCCGATCAATATGAAAAATGAAATCATATAAGATCTCATGGACACCAACATTGTGACCAAGTTAAGTCTTGATTGGTCAATATTTGTGTTTTTTGAAGTGAAAATAAAGTTGAAAATGACAATTTTGTGAAATTCAAGGGCCAATAACTCTGGTTTTTCTGGTGCGATCAAGCTGAAAATTTAATTCATTCAGCAGCTTATAGTTAGCAACATTGTTGACATTTTTTGTCTTGATTGGTCAATAAATGTAGATGCTAAAGTGTAAACAAAGTCGAAAACGGCAAATTTGTCAAATTCAAGGGCACATAACTCCGGACTTCCTTCTTCGATGACACTGAAAATCAAACTCATACATTATTGTATGGTTACCAACATTCTAGCTAAGTTTTGTCTTGATTGGTCAATATTTGTAGATGCTAGAGTGGTAACAAAGTCGAAAGTAGCTATTTTTGATATCCAAGGGCGCATAACTCCGGACTTTCTGATCTGACCCAAAATCAAACTCGTCCAAGAGTTATTGTCATACATGTTTTGACCAAGTTTGGTCAAGATTGGTCAATATCTGTAGATGCTAGAGTGGTAACAATGTCAAAACTAGCGATTTTTGATATTCAAGGGCGCTTAACTCCGGACTTCCTGATCCGATCTGACCCAAAATTGAACTCATGCAAGAACCTATTGTCATACATGTTTTGACCACGTTTGATTAAGATTGGTCAATATTTGTAGATGCTAGAGTGGTAACAAAGTCAAAACTATCTATTTTTGATATTCAAGGACGCATAACTCCGGACTTCCTGATCCGATCTAACCCAAAATCAAACTCATTCTAGAACTTATGGTCATACATGTTTTGACCAAGTTTGGTTAAGATTGGTCAATATTTGTAGATGCTAGAGTGGTAACAAAGTCAAAACTAGCTATTTTTGATATTCAAGGGCGCATAACTCCGGACTTCCTGATCCGATCTAACCCAAAATCAAACTCATTCAAGAACTTATGGTCATACATGTTTTGACCAAGTTTGGTTAAGATTGGTCAATATTTGTAGATGCTAGAGTGGTAACAAAGTCAAAACTAGCTATTTTTGATATTCAAGGGCGCATAACTCCGGACTTCCTGATCCGATCTGACTCAAAATCGAACTCATCCGAGAACTTATGGTCATACATGTTTTGACCAAGTTTGGTTAAGATTGGTCAATATTTGTAGGTGCTAGAATGGTAACAACAAAATGTGAACAGACGGACAGACGTACAGACAGACGTACAGACAGACGGACGCCGACGGACAAAAAGCGACCACAATAGCTCACCTTGAGCACTCCGTGCTCAGGTGACTAAACAGAGCTACGACTTTGTAAAGGCCAAAATAACCCTATAAATGCAAAGCGGAGGTACATTTATTTCTCAGGAAATACTAGAACATTGATCACTACAGTTTGCCCATTTGTATCACGTAATATTTAACGTGCTTCTATATCTGGCAACTTGCTGAGTCAAAAAAGAAAGTGTGCACAGAGAATAACTGTAATTTCTATCGCAATTTTGAATATTGATATTATAATACTGGTATCATATTAAAGATAATTCAACTGTCAATAAGAAAGTGTCTTTTTGAATTGTGTGAAATTGAATTTTTCTTATGTTTTCCTAGGATATTTGAGATAGGGGTCAGTTTCGAAACTCAAAGAACTTGCTGGCGAACGTGAGGAGATTAAATGATGCAATATTCTTGAGATTTCTGCCACAATTTCTATTGTGACATGTCTTAAATGAATGACAGGAAACATCTGTGGTCTTACTGATCGAACATAACGTTTAATTTTATCGTTTGCAATTTCATTGCGTTCATATTGCAAGACGTATTCCACGTCCTGCAAATTCTTTAACTGGACACTAAATTTTGCGAAATTCAGGCGGTAGAGATGTTCGGCCTACACAACACTCAGTACTAATTTTCACGTGTCCCTTGCCGATGACGATGTGCCTAATGCAGGCGAAACGTAAGATTAAGGCATCATGATAATGTGACAAACATATGGTCTCAAATTAGGCCTATTTAAGAGGCGATGAAATCGGTATGGCTGTTCCGGAAATTGCACCATTTCGTCTTTCTTTTTGAAAATTTTCTCATACGAAGGGAGGGGACATCCCTCCCCAACATGCACACCAAAAGAAATCATGTTGCGAAAAACGTGGAAATGCAAAATAAAACGTGATTTTTATTAATGGAGTGCTGGATATTGCGATCGAGCTTTTTAATTTTATGACAAATTTATATAGATCTATTAATAAAACACATTGACATGATTTGACCTTTATGCAATGAATAAATTTTCATTTGAATACATTTATTCTCGAGAAAATCCGTTTGTCTCCGAAAATCATCGTTAAAGATCGTCAAGTTTTGGTCGGAAAGTAACTTTTTATAACCAAATAATCCGTTAAATAATTGTATGGCTGAGTGGTCGAGAGGATAAGTGCGCTGCCTACAGCCTTTTGGGATCGAGGTTCAAATCCCCGAAATCGTTTATACTTTTTTCTTTTTGTGAACTAAATTCATCCGTTTGAAGAGATTGTTTCAATGCGTAGAAATACGCAATCGGGAACGATTTCATTCAGTTAACCATAACATTATTTCTGACAAACAAATAGTAAATTTCGTTGGTGTTGTTATAAACTCTCGTAACTACGGAACGATGCCAGTCGTTGCTACGAGATTTTATAACAGCACTGAGGGTTTATTATAACACCACGGTAGACCCAGTCTATTTCAGGCCTAGAACAAAATACATTGCTATTCTGGTGCTTAAGCCTCTCTTACAACCGGTCGTGCGTGCTCCTTCGTGCGGTCTGCGTGCGGTCTGTGTATAAAACGTACGTTTAGTCATGCGATGCACGCACGTGCAACGTACGATTTTGGTGGACGCAACCACGACGCAGACTGCACGCAGCAAAGAATTGACCGGACAATATTTTGAGACGCTCTTACAACCCGTCGTGCGTCTTTATAAATCGTGCGATTTTGCAGAGTTTTTAAACTTACGATTTAAAAAGACGCTCGGGTTTCTCTCGTCCGCATAATATCAATGGGGATTAGATATTGAAGAATAACTTTACGGATTAGATATATTAGAGTAGATATACACATAAAAGGGTAAAAAAGATCATATCACAAAATGTAATAACCGCTCAATCCAAAAAAATGAAATCGAAAAAAAAAAAAAATGAAGTCGTTCGTGATTCGAACCTCCGGGTCCAAGGAACTCGCACCTATATATTTCAACGACAAGTAGGTAGTTATGTTAGAGATCATTTAAAAGGTATATAAACTTTTAAACTTGGTTCACGGACTTGAACGAGAACTAACGGAGATACACTAGGACAACCAGTCAAGCGTGTAATTATGATAATAGAGGTTACGCTCAATCAGGTCATTCTGTAGCGGTAATACGTGTATATCCTTGAAATTATACTAGCATTCATTTATAAAAATATTTTGTCTTTTGAAATGTTATGAGAACAGAAATACGGCATATCGACGTTTACGTTTAAAGCTGCTGTAAATATAGTATTGATAATCTGAATGTACTGCGTTTTCGGACGTATCCAACGTTATGATGTTACGCCCCCCCCCCTAACCGAAAATCCTGGATCCGCCCCTGTAAGCTGCGAATCCAGCTGGCCAAAGAGAGGAGATTAAAAAAAAATAAAAAAAAAAAAAGATGCTACAGAATTAAACAGAAAGTTAGTGAAGATGATATACAAAAGAAGGTTAAAGAAACCATATCAAAAAAAAGAAACCATAGCAGCACTGACAATATCATAATTAACAACATTAAGACAAGATACCAAAGAGCAAAGCGCGAGGAAAAGAAAATTATCATAAACCTAGTTTTCAGAGAGTCCTTTCTTAAGAGGTACATAATTACCTCATATGCACAGTTGGCCATTAAAATGATAGAAAACCGAAAAGTCCCCACTTATACCAAAAGATATAGCAAAATTAGACCAGTTATTAAGGTGTAGATAGAAAAGTTTTATGAGCGGGATGATAACACACGCCTAAAAGCCGGGAAGAAAGCTACTATGACAAGAAATGGAATCAAAAAGCAAATACGGTTGCTAAATGACACAGTAAAAATATTCATAGAAAAGTACTTGCTAGAGAACACAACCAGAATTTCATACAGTCTCTTTGCAAGGTACAAGCCTTTCTGGGTTATCAAAGCAACTGAAAAGGATAGAGAAACATGCTTGCGCAAATTACATGAAAATCCAAGACTGAAGATTAAAAGATTATATGCTTAAAAGGTAATTGCATCAACAGATATTGAATCGTTCGTCAGAGATATCACATGCTCTACGACTAATAAAGCATGTACAGAGTATGTCCACAGTGCATAGGGAAGAAGATTCAAACAAAAAAAGTACCTAGTAAAGTTGTTGACTGGTACTTCTGGACAACTCGAAAGGTAACAACAGATAAACAAGTAGTAAATTAAGATGGAATCACCAAAGCACATACCAAAAACAATGAAATCAAAACAGAAAGAGACCACAAGCATTGATGCACTGATTGAAGCACTGAAGGTAGATATAGAGCGTTTTTGCAGGCATATGTTTATATTAATCATCAGTAGATGACATGGGCTCCTCCCAGATTAGAGGTCACCCATGTCCGAGTCCACCCGACCGGAAAATTCATAGGGCATATAACCTATTAAAGGGGGAATAACACTTAACATCATGCAAATTTTTCGAGAACTTCGTACAAAATAAATATGTATTATGAAAATATGGCCTTTAAATTGCATCTATGCCAAATCTTAGCTTTCTATCTTGTGTATTGGCTAGGATGTCGACGGATTTAAAACCCCAAATGTTCCATTATTGTAAATATTATCCCCGGGACAAAAAATCATGGGGTTTCAAATCCGTCGACATCTAAGCCAATACACAAGGTAGAAAGCTAAGATTTGGCATATATGCAATTTAAAGACCATATTTTAATAATATATTTTATTTTTTTTGTACGAAGTTCTCGGAAAATTTGCAAGATGTTAAGTGTTATTCCCCCTTTAACAATAACTGAAGTATGAATGATTAAAAATATCATACGAAATATTGTATAACAATGTATCATGAATAATCCGACGTGAGCACGAATAGACATGGGCTCCTCCCAGATAAGAGAACACCCATGCCCGAGTCCACCCGACCGGAAAATCCATAGAACATATAAAATATCACAGATCGAATATCACAGCTAAATCTTTTTAAAGAGATTGCACTCTTTAAGAAAGTTAATAATAGATTCAGGCCTTACAGTTTCAAATAATGTTTTTAAACTGTCGGCGTTAAAGTGCCCATGTCTTATGATGGCTAAGTCTACACAATCAATGAGTAGATGCTGAACAGTTAGTGCCTCGTTACAAGGAATACATTGAGGTTTTTCCTCGATCTTTAATAAGTACGAATGGGTCAAATGTGTGTGACCAATACGTAGTCGGGCCGAAACTAACTCCTCGCGGCGGTCAGATCGAAGCTGCCCAACAAGTACAGACACAGGCCACTTGGCTGGAGTTGTGGGTACCCGATAAAAGAGCGTGAAACGGCTTACCTGTTATGGATATCAGAAACGAAGAGACCCTCTGCTTCTTCCGCCAGGGCTTATATAGTCACGTCCCGCCGAGTCGCAGTGTAGTAGTGGACAGTTTAAAGTAGTGGAGAGTTGCATCTCATGGTGGCAGTACACTCCCGTAATTGTATGCTTTCCCTGATACCACAAGTCACACACAAGGAATGTAATTCTGAACATTTTTGAAAAATATTTCCATCAGTATGCATTAATTCTAAACCGTACAAAATGCCTAATTTTGTATTTCGAATAAAAATGTATCAGAGTTTGGGAAATTTTACTGGCACTTTTCAAATTTCGCACCTGGCTCTTCAATGGTGCTAATAATGGGTTACATGTACCTTAAGAAGCAAAATCGATATTTGCCATCGAATGTTCGTAGACTGTAAGCTCAACAATTACAAGCATAATGCAAATTAGGATCTGTTAATTTGTTAAAACATAACAATTTAGAAATTCTGCAAATTTTCCAAAAACAATTGAAATAATCAAGCCTTTAAGTTACCTAACCTCGTGTTTGAAGTTTATTTTTGTCTGGTAAGTCTGCACGTCATTGTGTGTAGTTTAGGTACACAGTGACGTCATTCAGTGGTGTGATGACGTTTGCTATGTAAAATGTAACTTCATTTAGTCTTGTTGACTTTAGGTGTAAACTTTCTGCTTTTAATCGCAAGGTTAGACAATTTTTAGATTATGCCTATTTATCTGAGGGGAATTAAAGTTTTTGTGCAATATTTTTTTATCAAATACTTCGTTTTCAAGCCTTTCCATTAGATTAATGAGGAAGACCAGGAAAATGTAAAACAATCGGTTCAATCAAAATTTTGTAAAAATTATTTTTTGATCTTTGAAAAATATTCAAAATTTATTTGACAAGTTGGATCATAGATAGTGTGAGTTTTTTTATCGTTGATAATGAAGGTGGTACCTAGCGGATTGATAGACGGAATTGACCAAACGCCAATCGATAGATCGCTCCGCCCCCACTATCACGTGACGTATCGATTCGGAATCTAGGACAACGAACACATGGCGGATGTAAACATGCTGAAGGATTTACCGGCCGGTATCGGTACATGTCAGCTATTTGTGCTAATATCGACGATGCTTCGACAACTCTGATAGGGAAGGAAGTTTTCAAAAGAAAACTATGTTGATGGGGTTAAATTTCGAAGAAAAAATAACAACAACATCGCTATAAAGGCGAGTGTTTATCGAAGCAAGATACGGAATGCAGATCAACACAAAGCTTGGTTGACCCACAAAAGAAAGCTGTTACAGAAGCTTTCTTTGGCTGCAAGGGTTGTTATTTTTTTATTTCAAATAAATGAAGATTTTCCTTGAGCTTCGCCCCAACATTAAGGACGTTTAGCATGCATATTTACAGTATTTGTTTTACAAGTGTACCTTGGTTCCGTCGGCAGTAAAGAAATTCGGACATCAAGATCTTCCATTATGTAGACTAGTCTAGACTCTACACGTATAATTTGTGTAAGGAATCAGTGAAGCATAAACGTCTTATCATATTATCATGAATTAAGCATTCTTTCCCAAACAATGACGCCTTTTGACACTTAACAACATTTGTGAAAACATTTTGACAAAAGAAGAAAACCCTTTCCTAAGAAGCAAAACTTTTGGATGTGCCAGTATAAAAAAATCCTCATTATCAACAGTTTCTTCATTAGCATATTTTCCCAATCCTGTTGTAACCAGGTATTGTTGGCCATGTTTTGGAAAGGATTAAAAAGTATGGCCCTCATTCATCTTCACAGCAATTTCCAGCTATATCATTTGGCCGGGTTGGGGGTAAGGGGTAGGGAAACAGGTAAAAATGTTTTTTATTTTTATTGTCCAAAATAGAAAAAATCTAAGAAAACAATGAGGCAAAGAAAATGCTGGTAACCCTTTGTCTCAAGGCATTTTACTTTTATTAAAATTTTATAATTTTATCATATGCAACAATGTTCAAATTGAACCAGTCTGAAATTTTAATGTTTGAAAAAGGTTTAATTCACTTGACCCACAAACTCCTGTCAGAGAAAACGACTCCTGCACAAGTCCTACACAACAGTGAGATAAACCAAGGGGGTCAAGGATCCAACCAGGACCTGTTTAAAATAATGGTAATTGCAAAACCTGGTACCCTGAGGCCTGAACAGGAAGTGGCGGTATTTTATGGCTGACTTTGGTGATAAAAGTTTTGTTGGAAATGAAACAGACTTTTTAATTAATACAACTAACTCAATATACATTGCAAGTAATTTTTTTTTATTTAATACATGTAGGTATTTACAGTAACAAACAGACAACATAGACACTATGAGGATTTTCTTCTGTTCAGACTGTTCTTTATCTGTTCTCATGGCATCTTCATATCCCAGTATTTGTTGAGTGTTCTCCTTTCACATGCTGTTTTAGACATCAGGGCCAGAAATTCTATGAGTGACACAGCTGAAAGTACAGAAAGTATTTTATACAAATTCATGTCATTCATTCTTGTAGGCATTCCATTTTAGAAGGCTTTATAAAACATTGGGACAAAAGAAAATTATGCTGATAATTAGCATTTAAATGTTGGGATACCATAATATTGTTTGCTTATTTGTTTTAATTAACCCTTTCTGAAACAAGACATGGTTTTGAGATCCCTAATAAAAATGTTTTTTGGAAAACAATGAGAGAAAAGAAGAAATTCCTTATAACCCAGATTTTCTACTTTTGCCTTGACATTTTCAATGTTTTAATACATTTTGTTCTCTGCATCAGCTTTTAAATTGGAACAGTCCAACATCTTTACATCTCTATAATGTTTGAGATATGTTAAGGTAGTCCATCCCGAATGAGATTCATGCAAGGTCATGATTTTTCGTGACATCGTTAAGATTTTTTATGTATCCCAATCTATTTGGGCGCCGTTAAGATCCGGCGGTGTATATTGTTCCACCACCGAATGTTTATGACTCAACCCGAACAATTCTAATGTTGCATAAATCTCATTAGGGATTGACTACCTTAATACATGGTTTCTTTGGACTTTGGTACTTATTTACAAATGAACCAATATTCAGTCCATTGCTCAGACACAACATAACTGTCTGCAGTGTCTTAACAACAGAATAAAAAGTGTATAGCTTCATATTTTTTTAAAACATTGCCTGATTACCTAAATGAAATAAATTTTCTTTTATAAATGCATAAATAAAGCATTTAGTTTGGTTTTTTTTCTTTGAATACATGTGCACGAATGATATAAATGTGTGTATACATGTGAAAGGGTTTTGTCCTAGTGCTTACCTTGCGATTTCTTCTAGCCCAAGCCTTTTTTGGTTGTCGGTTTTGAAAGGGCTTGTTTTTTCGCAGGTAGCCTTTCAGTAAAATTCTTTGGTCAAATCTTCTGGAATTGGATCTGGGTAATAACTGTCTATTGGACTGCCCCCTGGGAAATGCTGAAGATAGAAAGAAGGAAAACCTATAGTAAAAATCCTTTCAACGCTTTCCCTAACAGCAACATGTATTATGGTTCTGTCTTCAAAGCTCAAGCCGGAAAACAAAAAAATGATGTTGATGAAATTAAGGTGTGGCAGAGCACAGACTAATGAAGAATGATAAAACACTAGTTATAATAAACATTTTCTTGTCTTGTCACAATGTTTTTCCCTGCTTTTTCAACTATTATATCAAAATATAGTCTTGTTTGGGAAAGGTTTAACTCTGGTGAAGAATATTTGGCTGAGAATGGGTGTCCTGTTTTTCTGAAGAATTGAATTTTACGATAAATTTCCTTTTTTGAACAATGTTTCGACAATTTGCTATATACTCAACGATATGTCACAGTTGTATCAAAACTATTCGGTAATTTGTCATTTGAAGAATTGTCACGCAACTTCTAAAAACACCAGTAAAAAAGAATTTGCTGAATAACAGCAATTTCTTTCATTTCATTAATATTATCATGCATGACAAATGATAGATTTAGCACTTTTGACATGTTTACCAAAACTGTTTAAGCCTAATGTATCAGTCCAAAACTGCTCCTGTTTGGGAAATGGTTAACCAATTCTAGTTTCACAACAAAAGGTTAAGAAATAAATTGGTAGTTATCACAAATCGAGACAAATCTACTGGGTGGGACTGACGGGAGTCGAACTTGAATTGACACGGTGGGGGGGGGGGGGGTAAATTAGTCGACGATAAATCTGCTCACCTTCGTGCAAACAACCAGCAATGTGATTCTCCAGTACAGTTTTAACATTGAGCCTGTCATGAGTGCGTCCGTATGTTTAAATCCATCCGATTCTAATGCATTTTTCGAGATTTTCCCCGAAATCTCGGAACGACACACCTTGAGTACGATCCGTTTAACGACTGTCTGGTTACAAATGCACCATCGGAATCGCTTCACAATTTTCCCTCGTCGAATTTACAACATAATAAACAATATGTCCACACAAATAACAGTAAATTACTTTCTTTGCTTTAAAAATGCATGATATCAATATCGGACGTAAATCGTCCACTGTCCTAAACGCGTGATTTGTTTATTTTACGCTGAGGTCGTGACCTATTTCCTGGTCATTCATTGGCTAATCGATTTTTTAGACTGGGAGTCGGCGTTTGGTCAATTGAATAGGTGCACAGACTCACCGGACGCGCAGACTTATGATAATAGTAATAACAAGAGCTTTGCAGAGCGGCGCATATACGCCCGACTCAGCGAGAGGGGCATGTCGGTAAAATTGGCCATTTTTTTCAATTCAAGGGCACATAACTTAAACATGAAAAGATATCAAAATTTTGTTTGCACAACAAGACACCATAGTGATTAATTGTGGCTAGTTTGATAAAAAAACTATAGGAGTTGCGCACAGGAGAAAATTGGCATTTTTTGAGAAAATGGGCATTCTTCCTTAAATTCTATGGCAGATAATTAAAGGTCGAAAACAGTTATCTTAATTCCGTAAGCGGTGTGCACAACTAGACACCATGGAGATTCACTGTGGCAAGTTTGACCAAAGTTTGATCAAAACTGTAGGACGAGTTGCGCACACAATAAATTGCTAACGGACAGACAGACGGACGAGCGGGGCCATACTATAATACGACCCTTCGGGCGTATAATAACTATAAAAATGAAAAAAAAATATTATTATTATTATCATCATCATAATAATAAATATTTCACTAGATATGCTGCGCTGCAGAGTGCAAAATGTCTGTTGGTGCAAATATATTGTTCATTGAGTGGAGTTCTTCCTCTATCATACTAACCTCCAATATTCTAACGAATAGGTAACATGACATACTGCATAACTATCATGATTGCGTATTAATTCATTTCTTGATTTTATAAAGAAATGAAAAATATATGACGTAAATCTCGTTTACACACAACGACTATTCGCCGTCCATGACATTGACTATTTGCCGTCCATAAAATACCAACAAACAACTATTCGCCGTATACCTCAAACATTTTTGTTTTGGTAGTTAGGGGCAGAAAAAAATATCAAACGAACATAAGAAACACATGTTAGATAAGGCAAACTGGTATTAAGAATAGGGAATGGACTTCAAACCCGAAACACAATCTTGTTAACCCGATAAAACATGTGTTTTTCGCGACACGATGGTCTTAAATTCCGGTACCAATCAACGAAAAAATGTCTAAGGGTAGCTACGAGGGGCGTTCATTAAAGATTTCCCCTTACCTCCTTCCAATAAGTATAGACACTTGAAACTTGGCACAAATATTAATCTTTCTCTACATGGCCTCTAGCCAGAGAGACATACTTCTGCCATCGTTTAATGCAGTTCTGGAGACCTGTTCTGTAGAACACCGTAGATTGTGCCCAAAACCTCGCATTGACTTTATGTTGGCAGACTATGGGCGCCCAGGATTCGGTTGGTTCCACAGACTTACGTACACACTTGAACTGAGTATACCAGTGTTTGACAAAGTCATATGATGAGACATCAGCCCCACAAACTTCTGTCATGTCATCAAATTCCTCCTTTAGAGTGCAACCTTTCAAATACAGGAATGTGATGGCAGACATTTTCAAATTAAGAATTATCGTCAAAATTGTCTTTCCATTTGAATAAAAATTATTAGATCTAAGTAGATCTACGAGGGGTGATCCAGAATTAGCGGTACTAATCCTCTAAAATTAATATATGTGTGTTTTTCTTGATGAAATTTGGCATAAAACAAGTACTATTCATATTTGACTTGATACGGAAATATTGGCATTTACTTTTAATTTCGTCCACGTTGAAAGCGTGTCCATAGCAACCAAGGTACGGTTAAGCGGGGCAGGGGTAGAATAACTTGACTTTTTAATATTTTAAATGTTTTTTCAAGCCTTTCTAACGAAACGATTTTACTGAAACGTTGTGGACATCAAAAATGGCTTCGTGCCATTCTATGACTAAAATTTGAAAATGATTTCTGGCCAAACAGGAGAACTGTGGGCCACTTTCCTTTGGCGCTAAAAGTCAACTTTGACGTTGGCAGAGTATTCGAACGTACGCAGTTTTTTTTAGTTTTGCGTACAAAGTGGAAATTCCATGATCGATACGTACAAATAATGCAGAAAAACTCAGAAACATTCATTATCAGAATTTTTTTTTGGGACACAACAATAATTTGGTCTTTTTTCACAAGCAATTTCTTCATTTTCCACGATATTAACCAATTCATTTTTTCCTTTGGGGACTCAAAAGGCATCCATGTGTGGTAATGCGTAAACAGACTTTATAATATAGAGTCTTTTAAATAAAAAAAAATCTCTATTTAATTTTCTATTGTAATTTGATATTTAATAGAAATATAATCATTAAAAAATCTTTAAAAGTCTTTCACATTTGTTCAATTTCCGACGTACAATTGACTTCTTTTAAATAGGAATAATACTACAGTTTATATCTCAAAGTTTATAAGTCTAGAATTTGGACAAACCATATCTAAACCAATTATTTATAACAATTTCACAAAACCATTTATCTTGAGCAGAAATGTTTGTCTACAATTCTAGAGTTGTAAAGATTGAGTTATAATATTGAACGTGCAATTATTTATACGCTTACCTTAATTTTTCAGAGAACGATATTCTATATTTCTACCAATGGAGAATTGCCAAATGTTGATCATATATTGAACTAACCTTGTAGCTTTCTCTTAACCGGTCCACCACCTCCCTCCTCTTCTCCGACCGGGACGCCTTGTCATAATAGTGGTCGGCTGTCTCGAGGCGGTGCACCATTAGTTTGGCCAGCACCGCCTGGTCGTCCCGGTCGGCTCCCATCTCTCGTATCAGACTGGCCGCCAATTTCCTTGCCATAGTGGCCGTCATGCCACTGCCATTCACCAAGGCCGCCCTTTTCCACTCTGCAGCGTGGATCTTGGTGATGGCCTGTAAAATGAAAATAGGTATAATCATTTTCCACTTCTTCCATAACGCTTTGATTAAGAAACTTTCATGTTTTTTTTTTCTTCTCATTGACTGTGTACTATTGTCTGACCACATTAAACTGATATTGATTGATTTTTTTGAGCAAAGTCCGTTACTTGAGTGTCTTAACAAAACATTGCGGAAGTGGGGTCATTACGTATGCAGATGTCCCAGGTTAATGTTGCTGGACAACACCTGTTTTGTTTCATTAGTTTGTTTTAATTAGTGTATAGAGGACGAGATTTGACCTGGCAGAGCATTCCATTCGATTAGCATGGCTGCTCTGCCAGGTCATTTATCGTGAGGTATAACACAGACTATAACGAGATGATGGTCAATACCTCTTTTCCTTCAGCACCTTATTTCTATTTGTAACGAGATAATATCAAGAATGATTAAACATGTTCTCAAGGGGTTGAATGAATTTTACCGCAGCCTTTTAATATTCTTTCTTGACTAATAATTATACAGTACTCACAGTGGCCTCTAACTTCCTCAGGCGTGGCTTCCCCTTCTGCGCCCTCAGTGTCGTAAAAAGGAAGGGGCAGCTGTCTGTCTCTTCGCCACGACACTTGTTTATGTATTCTGTAATTAGCTGGTGGTATTCCTGGGGGATCAGAATGTGGGATCTGATCCCCCGTTTGGCCAGTTTGTGTGTTGAGGCCTAAAACAAAACATTAAATATAAGTAAACGAAGGAACAATATATGTATAAGTTTAAGGTCAACATCCAATAGATCTTTGCTTTGAAAAAAGAACATGGTAATACTATTTAGACATATTATCTCATATTCTATATCTATATATTTTTTTTCATCTGAGACAAATATGTCTTCTGAAAATATATATAGATCTCTTAACACTTTTGAGCCCAACATGGGTCCAGGTCAGCCTGTGTATACATGCAGTCACTTCGATATTTTCAAAATTACTTAATGCTGTTTTTTTATTAATTAAAAACGTCGAATATCTCTTTATATATGAAACATATTTAAATATAAACCGTTTCATATGCAATTGGATGAAAGCGTACTCGTTATTCCTCTAATAGACAGTGTTGTCTGTTTTGATAACTTACGTAAATACGAGGCATAACAATGCACATGTAAAATACTTACGTCCACCCCAATGTCTCTCCCATCTTCTCTTATTTCAGTTTGGATAAAGTCACCTAACTTTATATGGGGGACATCACCCGCCCGCTTGAAATTGAGTAACGTCAGGGACACTATTAGGATGTCCCTGACGTTACACTTGTCGTTGATTGTTAGTTTGTCTTTCTCCAGTAACATCCGAAGGCACTTCCCCCTCGCTTGTAAGTACTGTCCGATATTTCTTTTGTTCTCGGCAATATTTAGTTCTTGGTTGGCTGGATTCCTGTTTGTTAAAAATAATTAGTATTGAGAGACAGACAGACTGACATATTATTACCTGATATCGAACAGAATTGGATTATGCGGATTAAGACAGACAGACCTAATCTAATTCTAATCATTACTTATAACTTACACTCCTGGGCCTGCTCCCCGACATCGGCCTCTAACGAATATCCCATTTTCGTTTAAAATCTTTTAATTTTATTAATAATGTTGTATGTTATAAAACTTACGTGAGCATAGCTTCCTCACTCGCATCAGCTTCCAAGGACTCGGCCACGTTCTTGAGTCGCCTTGACAACTGCGCCAGTTCATCTGGAGCAATCTGAAGGAATTCGTGCCAAAAATGCCACGAATTTTGCCAGATACCCCAGGTACAGCTGCAGGGTGGCTGGCTTGTGGCTGAAAATAAATCAATGCAGGCTTTACAATTCCGACTTAAATATTTACTATTGCGGCACATATGATTTTTTTTTCTTTCTCATTATATTCTCTTTTAGGAATTCATTGGAGATTTGGAATCAAACAATATGTTCTTGCCAATTCCACTTCTGTTGTCTGAGAAAGTTTCCACTTTCCGTGCATTACTTTTTGTACACTATAGATGTAATGCAATTTATTTATTTATTTTTTTTTACCTTTTCATTATGACACTAAGAGGGAATAATTGAATTGGTACTTACGTTTTCTTTTCTAGCAATTTGTCCACCACACCGTCTGGGCGGCCAATCATGTCTAGATTTTTTACTTCTTCTGGCATCAGTTTCTTGATAAACTGTCTCACAGCCGACCGGTGGGCTGCTGCGGTTGCGGCCTTAATCCGCAACCCACCGGCTCGGTCTCTCGTGTCGTCACTGAAACAAAAGCAAAAATTATTAATGATTGAACCGAGAAGGTTGTATTGTATAACTTTTACTTGATTAATTTCAAAATTCACAATAATTAGTATGAACTATTGTTGTTCCTTTTCCAAACAGAATGGAATATGATGATTAATGATTTCGATATCGGGAAAAAATGCTAACTTTTTTTTATATACGCTGTAATTTTATTCTGACTATTTTAATGAAACTGATGTTGAACTAGTCTTGTTCCTTTTCCAAACAGAATTGATTATGCAGATTAAGAATGACGGACAATAAATGATCACTTCTCTGTGCGTGTTGTATTTTTCTGTATTTGTTTAAGAACCGTTATCACCTACCGTGTGAGAGTGTTGATTAATCAGGTTTTTTCCACTTTAACTAGTGTTGTTCCTTTTTCAAACAGTTTGGATCATGTTGATTAAGAATTTCGACAATATATGATTTTTTTTTCTTACCTGTTGTATTTTTATGTCAGATAACTAAGAGTTAGAAACGTTATTACCTACCGATGAGAGTGTTGACTATTCAGCTATTTTTTCCACTTAACTAGTCTTGTTCCTTTTCCAAACAGAATGGATTATGCGGATAAAGAATTACACTTTTTTGGGGTCTCAAGCACACTTTTAAATCAGTTCTCTCTCAAAGGAACTAGTCTATTACAGTCTCTTGAGAACTGTCCTCGTTACAACTTACCACGTTCTCATTCACGGATAATTTGATTCTGGTCTGATATAATCCACATGTGTGATCCCATCTTTTGCTTTATTCAAGGTTATGCGTTTTTTAGCTCACCTGAGCAACATGCTCAAGGTGAGCTTTTGTGATCACCCTGTGTCCGTCGTGCGTCGTGCGTCGGTCGTCATCAACAATTGCTTTAAACATCTTCTCCTCCTCAACCACTGGGCCAATTCTTTCCAAACTTGGCAGAAATGTTCCTTGGGTGACCCTTTTCAAAACTTGTTCGTGAATTTTTGATTTGTCAAAAATTGTGGGCGTGGCAGGGCGGGGCTTATCAGACTTAAAGAAATCATTAGGAAATTCTTCAAAAATCTTCTCCTCTTCAACCACTGGGCCAATTCTTTCCAAACTTGGCAGAAATGTTCCTTGAGTGACCCTTTTCAAAACTTGTTCATGAATGTTTGATTCGTCAAAAATTGTGGGCGTGGCAGGGCGGGGCTTATCAGACTTCGAGAAATCGAAAGATAATTATTCAAAAATCTTCTCCTCCTTAACCACTGGGCTAATTATTACCAAACTTGAAAGGAATGTTCCTTGAGTGACCCTTTCCAAAACTTGTTCGTGAATTTTTGATTCGTCAAAAATTGTGGGCGTGGCAGGGCGGGGCTTATCGGACTTAGAGACATCATGTGAAAAATCTTTAAAAATCAATTATCAGGCCAATTTTAATCAAGCTTGGCAGAAATGTCCCTTGAGTGACTGTTTTCAACACATGCTCATGAATTTTTGATTGGGTGAAAATTGTGGGCGTGGCAGGGCGGGGCTTATCAGACTTCGAGAAATCGTAAGATAATTATTCACAAATCTTCTTCTCCTCAACCATTGGGCTAATTCTTACCAAACTTGAAAGGAATGTTCCTTGGGTGACCCTTTTCAAAACTTGTTCGTGAATTTTTGATTTGTCAAAAATTGTGGGCGTGGCAGGGCGGGGCTTATCAGACTAAAAGAAATCTTTAGGTAATTCTTCAAAAATCCTCTCCTCCTCAACCACTTGGCCAATTCTTTCCAAACTTGGCAGAAATGTTTATTGGGTGACCCTTTTCAAAACTTGTTCGTGAATTTTTGATTCGTCAAAAATTGTGGGCGTGGCAGGGAGGGGCTTATCGGACTTAGAGAAATCGTGTGAAAAATCTTTAAAAATCAATTATCAGGCCAATTTGAACCAAGCTTGGCAGAAATGTCCCTTGAGTGACTGTTTTCAACACATGCTCATGAATTTTTGATTCGTCAAAAATTGTGGGCGTGGCAGGGCGGGGCTTATCAGATTTCCAGAAATCGAAAGATAATTATTCAAAAATCTTCTCCTTAACCACTGGGCTAATTATTACCAAACTTGAAAGGAATGTTCCTTGGGTGACCCTTTTCAAAATTTGTTTGTGAATTTTTTATTCGTCAAAAATTGTGGGCCTGGCAGGGTGGGGCTTATCGGACTAGGAGAAATCATGTGAAAAATCTTTAAAAATCAATTATTCGGCCAATTTGAACCAAACGTAGCGGGAATGTCCCTTGAGAGACTGTATTCAACACATGTTCATGAATTTTTGATTGGGTGAAAAACATCGGCTTACAGGGTGGGGCTTACCAGACTTCAAGAAATCGTTAGATAATTCTTCCAAAATCATCTTCTCCTTAACCATCAGGCAATTCGTTACCAAACTTGGCAGAAATGATCATTGGGTGTCTCGTTACAATATCTGTTCGAGAATTTTTTATTCGTCAAAAAATGTGGTCTTGGCGGGGCAGGGCTTATTGGACTTAACAAATTCATGAGAAAATTCTTTAAAAAAGTAATTATAGGGCTAAGTTGAACCAAACCTTACAGGAATGTACCTTGAGTGACTGTCTTCAATATATGGTTGAGAATTTTTGATCAATTGAAAAAATGTGGGCATGGCAGGGTGGGGGCTTGTTGATTTTTAAATGAGTTATGTCCTTTTGTTGAAAATTGGTATTTTTCGCAACATTTACATGTGTTGTTTGGTTTGTTGATTTTTTTGTTTGCTCTTTTTCCCAATTGATCAGATCACAGTTCAAATGAAATGTACTTCTCGAAATGCACAAAAAACAGTGCTGTTTGGGGGTATGATCACTTTCAGTGATATTCTAGTTTACAATAATTTAATATGACATAATACTGACATATATATTTGTTTACAACAAAACCTATATTGTACACAATTAAATACACGAAGAACTCAGGTGAGCGATATCAGTGCCTTTCAGGCACTCTTGTTTTCTAATGCGCTATTGCTTTCATCCGTACATTCTACATTATGTACAGGTTTGGCCTTGATTGATTATGACTCATACTTGTTTGACACCGAATTTTCAAAAAGGGAAGAACATTTTTGTAGGAAAAGAAAGTGGGTAGTATCTAGAGGCACAGTCTAGACGCGACGTCAACTAAATCTGATAAGGGCGTCAACACTTAGGTCACGTAGGTATTAGGTCACGCTTCACCATCAAGTACATTTGTTACAAGACGAACCGAAGTTATGGTAGAGAGTTTTGGATATTGCCCAATTTTAACATGAATAGGCTCAGGTGTCAGTAGATTCCATATCTACCTAAAACAGAAATTCTGGGAAAAAACGCGTACAGGCATTGAAGAAATTCTGGATCAAATATTTCTTTTAGAAGCTAATCCAGTGATAAAATCCCAACAGTAGATTAATTTAGGTGCGTTTGTATGACCTAAAAACACTTAAAATCACAACAACGGACGTCACCTGTCTCATCCCCAATTAAAGAAAGCTAAAATCGTTCCTTCTCACCAGTTAAAGCTTCAGTAGAATTGATTGCGGGAATTTCCCTATATGAAATGGGTACTGAAATGTCAGTTTAAAGGACTTGGTAAATTAGCTCTTGACATTCTATGGATGTTTTCTACAATCGCCAAGCAATGGTACATGGATATTTTAAGTGGATTTTCATTGAACGTCACAGTAAACATATTGCAACTCTATTTGCCTATGTGGAGGAGTAACGTCATTATTTTAACGTTGCGAACTTACGACGTCGTGACGTCCGGTGAATACCTGCCCCGCCTATGCGTTTTATACAAAACTAGTTTTATCGAAACTTTTTTTTCCAAGTCCGATTTCGATAATATTTCGTCGATAGATCATTGAGAAATTACAATTCATGCTGTAAAAATCTGATTGACTTCGATGGATTCGAATTGAAGTTATAAAGTCAGTACCGCTAATTCTGGATCACCCCTCGTAGATCTATTTGTTCCTATTGAATTTGTAAACACTTAATCCCTGAAATTTTGGAAGTGATCTAGATCTTGATCATCTAATCTGGTTCAAAAACCGTGTTTTAGGGAAAGGGTTAGTTATTTATTTTTCTTATAATCTTTCCATCACCATTTCTTAGAGATATTTGAAAGGTGATGCAGACGAAAAATAAATACTTTTGGAATAGATCATTTAAAAAACATGGGTAAATAGGCAGGATCTAGATCTATATTGCAGTTTTGTCTATTTCTCTAAATGTTTGAAAAATAATCCTTTAATATTCTAGTTTTCGTTTGTTTGGGAAAGAATTAACGATGCTAGATCTGAACCGTCATCCACATAAATAAAATATCTAGAATCTAATTCTTTAATTTTTCACATAGTTACGATGAATTTCAATATTATGGCGTATGTAACTCTTGCTGCACATTTTTGTCTGGGGCCTGGGGCCAGTGAGATTGGGAAAAATAGCGGCGTTTTGCTCAAAATTGGGAAAAATTAAAAAAGCTTATAAATCACATCATTTCTTTATTATTTATTAAAGTCATCAAAATAAACAGTCTCTGTTTTGATATACCTAGCATCACAGGTATTTGACACAATATACAATGATTGTCTAAATATGCTGTATAATTATACATGCTGTTTTATAAGTATATACTGCATAGCGCATATTTATACAATCATTGTATATTTTGTCAAAAACTTGTGCCTAGCATGGGTTCCTTTACATTTCCACCTCTGATTAGGTTAATTTGAAATGAAAGATAGAAAATGGAAAAATAATCATTATATTTCCATTTTTGTCTTTCATTTCAAAGAAATGTGTAATTTCTGTCTCTAGCTGAGTTTGGGTAAGAGAAATTTCTTCATGATGGGCGGCCCTCATCAATTCTTCTAAAGTCCCCTGAAGAAGTGATGTTCTGAGTGGTGTACATATTCCATTCAATAAGCTAAACAAATCTTTCCACCACAGCAGTTGAAGTTGGTATCAAACAGGCCAGTTTTATCAGATAGTGCATGGAAGGATATGCATTACTCAGAACATCATCTTCTCCAAGAGCCTTCAGAAGAAAGTAATGTTCAGAAACAGCATCAGGATTTCTCTGCTTTAAAAGTATCATTTGGTGTTTGAAAGCACCATATTCCCTTTCTATGTTATCAGCAGGGTATACAGGCTGAGCAACTGTCCTAGAATTAGCATAGACATCTTCTGTAGGCCGACCGTAATGCTGAGAAAGGGTCAAGATATGATTGCCTCAAAAGTCATATAAATCTGTCACATTAACAGGCAAGTTTTTCATGTCAAAAATATTAAACGCCCCTAGTACTGGTGAGCAATGGAAAGCATCTTCCAGCAAAGACGACCCAAATCCTGGATAAGTAAAGTCCAGGGTCTCTTTGTCCTTGGGCTACTTGTGTAAACCTATTGGTTAAATGGTGAAGCTCTTCAGTGAGATTCTTGAGTTTCTGAGCTACTCTGGTGAAATTCACGTCTCCTTGAAGGTAATCACTGAATATGATGACGGGAGACAGCATATCGCACAAAACAACAGCTGTAGCAAATACTTTCTTGTCTGTTAGCATTTCTCTCAGTCCCATAATTTCGGGGTCTCTCTTTTTGTAATATATTTCATCAATATAATCAAGAATCTGGATGTACCTGTCAATCAATCTCTGGCAAGCACGGCCATGTGACAACCACCTGGTACTGGCAGCTTTAATGATCTTCAAATTCTGCTGGCCATAGATCTGTTGAATATCCATGAATACTGCAGATTTTCCAGTGGAGTAATGGAACATTTTCCAAATCAGCAGAAGCATGTTGTCAAGATCATCTAGAGATGGAAAATCTTTAATGAGGTGTTTTACACACAGTGCTAATTTATGATTTCGACATTTTAGATAGAGCTGGTGGGGTACCAAATGGCGAAATCTTCTCTGTAACCCGTTATTCACCCCACTCATCACATTACAACCATCAAATCCTACGAAAATGGCTCGCTTTATGTCAAGCTGTTTCTGTAATAACAATTGTTCACTTGCTAACATCAAAGAAGCTGCATCAGGTTTTTTGACATATATCAAACTCAGAAAATAATCAATGACTGATGCATTTTTACAGGCCTTGATGATAATAGCAAACTGGGTCCTGTTTCCCTCGTCTGTGGACTCGTCTACCAAGAGGGCATAACATGGCACATTCCTTATCCAGTCTAGGTTCTCAAATGCAAAACCAAGTGACTGGACAATCTCCATGACAGATGATGGTAATGTGTATGTTAAGTCAGGACGCTCTTGCATGTGTTGTCTCACCAAGTTGTTCTCCAAGTCTGATCCCACAAAATTCACCATGAAATCCTTTAAGTTATCAGAAAGTGACCATTTTTTTCCGAATGAGAAAGTATGCTGATTTGAATAAATTGTTCATATATTGTCTGTTTTTAACTTTTTTCTCTTAAGTTTCACGTTGCTTATTGTCTACAAGCATTTCATAGACATTTTTGCCTGATCGACTGGATATATCTTGAGAAGGCAGTCTTGCGTTGTTTTGACTCATCATGTTTCAACAGTCTCCTAGATGGATGAGTTCCCAATGCAACACCCTCTGTAACATAGGGCACCGGATCAGACGAATCTTTGTTTGGGTGACTAAATTCACACACTTTACAAATGAAAAAAAGTTCCAATGTAATCACAAGACGTTACAATGAGTTTTGGTAAAAATACCAGGCAACCGGAAGTGTGGTTATATAGTTACATGCCATGGCGGTTTAGAAGATATGTTCAGTGTAGATGGAGTAAGTGCATAGCGACTTTTAGATTTATATTACTTACTTAGCTTAAAACATTTCTATTACAAATAAGTATCACAAAAAGTAACGCTTATCGGTTCAATTAGTCCAAAGCACGTGGTTAACCAGCCCTGGAGATGTCCACGTTGGATTGGAAAAGTAAGAATTTTAGCACTGGAAAAGTTCAGTTCTTCTTTAATTCGTAAATTATGGAATTATAGGACTTTATATCTCGGTAAAGTTCATCACAATCCAAATACTTACTGGTAAATTATGAATTTCACAGTCCTTTTAATGACTTAAAGCATAAAAGGGTTAATACCGTCATGGTCATGGCACGAAGGAACAACACGGTCTTGGCCATGGCGCACACAGGAACAATAAGACAGCAACAATATGGCCATGGCGCACAGGAACACTAGAAATTTACAGATGTTTTGTAGTGGATTCCTTTAATCCAGCAATGAAGTCCAGTTCTTAGTTGATAGTCGTCTGATGTTGTAGATTCTTATAGTTGTTGGATTCTTAATAAATCTAGGTGTTGATTTTCAAATTTCAAAAGGATTGCTGAATTTAAATTATCGGTATATTTCTGGTTTGGTTTTCATTTCAGGATACAGAAGTCTAGTTTTCGGAGGACGTTTGAAGAGGTACAACGATGCCGTTAGTAAAGCTTGCAGGAAGTCCCCCTTCGAAGGCTCTAACAATATAGAGGTCCTGCGACCTACACTCTTCTTTTGTTGTGGTGGCTTTTCTTCGTACAACTTCATAATTTGCAATCCACATGTCCACGATGTAGCTGTCCCGGGTTAAAGTTGTTCCTGGCAGGACCAAATTGTTATATCGAAAGATCGTAAACGTTTCGCTTCTGGTCTGACCACCCAATTCCCCTCCCAAGGTAATTGCATCCCATTCTATAGCAAATAACTTCATTTCCGGGCTCATTTTCTTCCATCCCCTGGGTGGCCAGGCTATCTAGAGTAGGAGTTAACAGAACCTCTTTTTCCTGGGCGTTGCCCCACTCTTCTTCCAGGAGAAAAGATCACCGCATCAGTAGTTGCTTATCCCTCTCCGGAGTAGATAGGGTACCCGTGGATGTTTCTGACTGGATGACTGGTTGGAATCGCTGTCTAGGCTGCGGAAAGATGGTTGGTCAGTATCGAAAGATTTCTGAATGACGGCAGATGAAGGTTGATTTGTCTCGCACGATTCTATGTGCGAAGATAAAGACTAACTGGTCTCAATGGATTGCTGTATGTCATCTGGGAAGAGTGGTCGGAGTCTGAGGAAGGCGGAGGGATAGTTTGAGGCTGTTGGGTGTCTGGTAAAAGTTCTGAAAAAAGGATTTCCCTGGACTTGAAGTGTAGTTTTGCCCCTAAATGTTTATGACTTCAGTAGACATGCTTGCCTGTTCAGTTGTTTAGCAGGATTCCAGCATCGCCTTGGAAAAGATATCCTGTGCTGTTTGCGAGTCTGCTTGCGGTGGAGAGAACACCCGGGGTTGATACACTAGTGGATGTCCTTCCGATGATACTCGACAGTTCTCGAACTCTGGGTGTTCGGGGTCGTACTCGTCACCAAACGAGATTGGTGTTAGTGATCGTATCGGCGAGTTGTAACAAGACCGAATCTGGGATGCCGTGGAAGTTGTCGATGTAGAGGTGGCTTTTTCAGGCTTGAAATACTTAGGCGTGCTTATCTCCACAGGATGTAGTAATTTGTTTGCGGATTTGGAGAAGGTCTGCCAGGGCCTAACGAACATCATCGCCCTGGTTTACAAGCCATTCGATATCCTCCGGCGCGTCATAAGGTGGTAGGCGGCTCAGATGTTTTACTAACGCCGCGCAGGCTGACTGTAGTGAACACTTGAATGGTAATTCTGACCTTAATCAACTCCTGGTCTCTGGTGAAGATAAAACGCTTTTCCGCTGATGATAGGTTGATTTCCAGGAGTTGTGTAGTGTTTGCCTTTCTTTTCCTGTTGGTGTGGAAACTCATGGATGCTGTTGATGTCAAGACTAGATTACACGAATCCCAACCCTCGTATACTTCCAACGGCACCAGACCCTCATCCTCTCCTTGGCAAAGGTAGCATCAGGTGTGTCGAAGTCTGGCTTCAACCCGTGTGTCTCCATAAAGTCTTGAGGATCACGGGCGAAGAATATATTGGCGGTTTTATACGGTCATTGGTTGCATTGTATCCAGTACGTCCTGATGGACTCCAGGTGGTGATTCGTCAGGTCCTTCTTTGTGAGGAAGACAGCCGGGCACTTACGGCAAGGAAGCCGTGCTGGTTGAGTTGCGGCTTTGTCAACTGCAAAGACAGAACAGTTCAATTTATGATCTACATAGACATAAGGTTGGTTGAGTTTATTGAATTTCAATAAATTCTGATTTTGTCGATTATAAGCATTGCAATTCTCCTTTGGTTGCAACATTTTTGGCATAAATCTTTCTATGAGTGGCCGTTCTTGTCAAAATCATGATATCAATATCGTGATACTTTTACTATCGAGATACTTTCAATAAGTATCAGTTTAATTTCAACAAGTATCGGTGTACTTTCAACAAGTGTCGGCATACTTTCAACAAGTATCGTTATACTTGCAACAAGTATCTGTATACTTTCAACAACTATCGGTATACTTTCAACAACTATCGGTATACTTTAAAGTGACATTTCACATGTACTTCATTTTTTAAAAGTATGTCTTGATGCAAAGATTGTGTATTCTGATGCGTAGAAATGATATCAGTTTTAAGCTCACCTGAGCACGAAGTGCGCAAGGTGAGCTATTGTGGTCGCTTTTTGTCCGTCGGCGTCCGTCTGTCCGTCCGTCCGTCTGTTCACATTTTGTTGTTACCACTCTAGCACCCACAAATATTGACCAATCTTAACCAAACTTGGTCAAAACATGTATGACCATAAGATCTCGGATGAGTTCGATAGAGAGTCAGATCGGATCAGGAAGTCTGGAGTTATGTGCCCTTGAACGTCAAAAATGGCTAGTTTTGACTTTGTTACCACTCTAGCATCTACAAATATTGACCAATCTTAACCAAACTTGGTCAAAATATGTATGATCATAAGTTCTCATACGAGTTTAATTTTGAGTCAGATTTGACTAAGAAGTCTGGAGTTATATGCCCTTGATCGTCAAAAATGGCTAGTTTTGACTTTGTTACCACTCTAGCATCTACAAATATTGACCAATCGTAATCAAACTTAGTCAAAATATGTATGACTATAAGTTCTCGGATGAGTTCGATTTTGAGTCAGATCGGATTAAGAAGTCTGGAGTTATGTGCCATTGGACATCAAAAATGGCTAGTTTTGACTTTGCTACCACTCTAGCATGTACAAATATTGACCGATCAAAACAAAACTTTGCAACAATGTTGGTAACAATAAGTTCTCACACGAGTTTAATTTTGAGTCAGATCGGACTAGGAAGTCTGGAGTTATGTGCCCTTGAACATCAAAAATGGCTAGTTTAAACTTTGTTACCACTCTAGCATCTACAAATATTGACCGATCAAGACAAAACTTTGTCACAATGTTGGTAACCATAAGATCTTGGATGACTTCGATTTTCAGTGTGATTGAA
This sequence comes from Fragum sueziense, assembly GCA_963680895.1. Classification (NCBI taxonomy): domain Eukaryota; kingdom Metazoa; phylum Mollusca; class Bivalvia; order Cardiida; family Cardiidae; genus Fragum; species Fragum sueziense. The sequence goes on from OY804597.1 coordinate 27,990,001, forward strand.
GTAGGAAGTCTGGAGTTATGTGCCCTTGAATTTGACAAAATTGCTGTTTTCGACTTTGTTACACTGTAGCGTCTACATTTCTTGACTAATCAAGACAAAACTTGGCCACAATGTTGGTGGCCATAAGATCCTGGATGAGTGAAACTCTCAGCTTGATTTGACTAAAAAAACAGAGTTATTGGCCCTTGAAATTCACAAAATTACAGCTTTATTTTCACTCTAACAATATATTGACCAAAAAAAAAAATTGGACATAATGTTGATGAGAATACTTTTATTAGAACAGAGTTATGTGCCGGGATACTTCTTGAATTTTCTTGTATGTATCCCCATATTTATAGAAATTATCGTGATACTCCTAGTATCTCGATACTTATTGAAAGTATACCGATACTTGTTGAAAGTATACTTATACTTGTTGAAAGTATATCGATACTTGTTGAAAGTATACCGATACTTGTTGAAAGTACACCGATACTTGTTGAAGGTATACCGATACTTGTTGAAAGTATACCGATACTTGTTAAAAGTATAACGATACTTGTTGAAAGTATACGGATAATTGTTGAAAGTATACCGATACTTGTTATAAGTATAACAATATTTGTTGTAAGTACACCGATACATGTTGAAAGTACACCGATACTTGTTGAAAGTATACCAATACTTGTTGTAAGTATACCGATACTTGTTAAAAGTATAACGATACTTGTTAAAAGTATACCGTTACTTATTTAAAGTATACTGATACTTGTTGAAAGTATATCGATACTTGTTGAAAGTATACCGATACTTGTTGAAAGTATACCGATACTTGTTGAAAGTACACCGATACTTGTTGAAGGTATACCGATACTTGTTGAAATTATACCGATACTTGTTGAAAGTATACCGGTACTTGTTGCAAGTATATCGATACTTGTTGAAAGTATACCGATACTTAATGATAGTATCTCGATAGAAAAGTATCAAAATATTGATATCCTGATTTTGACATGAACGGCCACTCATATCTTTCATTATAGATGCTTTCATTAGCTCAAGCTGCTCTACTTTAAGTACAAAAAACCTTTCAACACATTGACTCAAATATTAAGCAAATCGCGGGTGGGTGATCAGTTCTTCCCTCATTACTTAGTTGGATCGCCATCCCTACCAGGGATAAATACTAACTCTTTTCTCTTATTAGCCAACTGGGCCCTTAACTCCGCAAAGTAAGGGCCCAGCTCAAAATGTAGGGGCCCAACATTTCGGCCATAAATCTTTGATGCAATGATGGATACATGTAACTACCCTTTCTTAAGATTGTAATATGCTGTATTCAGCATTTCTAAGTTTGTCCTAGCTCCAAGCCCTTAACTTGGTCTTACTCACACTTCCAAATATAATCAGTAAATGGTCTGTTGTTTAGGACCAGTGCGTGGCTAATACGGAATAATTTTGTAAGCCTATGGACAATGTGTTGGTTTTAAGTTATAATAATTTTGCCTGCCGGTGACTTGGATTTTGATTTAGCATGGGCCCTTGCAGTAGACATTTTATTTTGTTGGGACCTTTCATGTTTCACCATACTGTCTAGTTTGTAACTTGTGCACCAGAGATAAAACTAAGCGACCTCTCCGAAGCAAACTCTGTACAATATGTGCATGTTAGACCACATACTTTGTCCACTTGCCAAGGTCGACCTTTTGACCATTCCTGATTGAACCTTCTCTGGTGCTTATTCTGTTCGTAATCAGAGTAATACTTCCTCTTTTCTGCATCTGTCTTTCTTCATTTTGCCTGAGGCTTATCAACACCTGACAAGCGCGGATCCAGGTAATTTTGCCAGGGGTGGGGGGTCATTCGATCTTTAACCCCTTTTTCGCCGAATTCCAGGTGGGGGTCAGAACCACCTCTTGATCCGTGCATGCAGATACATGTCATACAATGAAGGACTAAATAAAACAACGGTTTGTCGTGGCACACAGGGACGAATGTCGCAGCTAATTTTGGACATAACCAGTAATCTTTTTTGCTGACCCTTTTTTTCGCCAAATTCCAGAGGGGGTTATGACCTCCTGACCCCCCCCCCCCTCTGGATCCACGCATGCCTGAGGAAAACCTCCACATCTTCGATCAGCTGTTTACATTAGTCAACAGCTGGCGGATATAGAATATAGCGTGTTTGTTTCTGACCCAATTTCTGCAATTGAATAATTTTCTTGTTCGATTTATAGACCGATTTTGAGTAATTTATTGGTTGCAAGGGAATAAGATCTCTTTGTTAAAAAGTTGAGTGGGAACATAAACGGAAACAGAAGAAAATCGTCAGAGTGTAGACTGTCAACGTTGAAAAGAAAATATCGACACATTGTTTTTCTTGTTCGGTTTTGAAGGATTAAAAATCGGAAAGAAGTGTTCCAATTCTAGGATGCGTTCGCATACCTACCATGTAAACTTCCGATGGAAAATCAGGTCACTTGGTTAACCCATTCCGAAACAGTGTGGTGCCGATTTTGGCAATCTTAAAAGAAGAAAAGTCGACAACCAGTATTTTCTCCATTTCTTCTATGCTCAAGTATGAAAAGTCGGATTTTTTAGTTCGCCACCTGGGCCCCAAGCTTGAAGATTTTAGTCGCCCAGTGTATTTTCAAGTCGCCGTGGGCGACCGCTATTTTTCATCCCTGCCTACACATAGTCAACTTCAAGAAAAAAAAACAGATGCTTGGCTCTAGTATCTTTCTCATATAACAGTCTTCTTAAGCAAAAAAAAAAAAAAAAAATTTCCAAATACTTTAATTGATTAAATATACTCCCCGTCATAAGAAAGTAGCCACTTGTCTAATGCAAATGACCGGCAGTTTTAGGATTATTCATAAACGTACCGAAATGAATACAAAACATTGAAGCATGGCAAGTAAAGACGCTTTCGTGAAAGTATCGAAAACAGTTGAATTAAATCATTAACTGTGGTTGCTTGGTGGTAGTTCCAGGAATCCGTAATTGATACGGAACACACAACTGAATTCACGGCCATATATAGGGCAGGAAACGGGCTAAAATGAATAAGGATGTGTGTTTATGATACTGTTTATGTTCGAAATGATTAGTGGCTAATAAGTGATTTTCATTACACCCAAGACTCTTGCAAAATGGCGGTTTTCGGTTTTAGCCCAACCAATCCGCATTTTCCTCTCAAATGCTCTATTCATTGATTTTTTGTTTCTGTTTGGTCTTTAGTAGGTTCCAATTAAGAAAATGTTTTCCTTCACTTACCCACCAAGCACTTCCGGTTATTATCAGACGTTTAATATTGACACATGCTGTATTGGTAATGCTAAATTTTTATAGACCTCTGTCATTTTAACGGAATGATTGACTGTAAAATTGAAATGGGACTTTTGTTAGTGTTTCAACAGCGTCAACTTATGCAGAAAATGACAGCTGTTACAAGTCAACAAAATTAAACTTTGTATCCTAAAATACTGTTTTGAACCCATAATTACAACTACACATGTTTCCGGGCATATTGAAAGCATTTAACCATTGCGTTGTGAAAAGAAACAATTGGGAACGCGTATGAATGTGTAAAAACGAAAAGACATTAAGAATTGTGAAAATTATGGTAACTTGAAAAGTGGCTACTTTTTTATGACGGTGAGTATATCATGTATGACCCGGTATTCTCAAATTCTATTTCAATTGATGTTTGATGAAAAAGTTCAATGTTGTGGTGTGATGTTCAGTGCTGTGTCGTCTGATGATTTATGCTGAGCTGAGGGGGTCTATTCGACTTTGATGAGTTGTTCAACGCTTCTCTAGCGGTCTCTAACCAAGCTTGTATATTTTAACATTTGTACTTCATTAGTCTGTCGATGTGCACCGCCTTTGATAGGCTTTTTGATGAACTTTTCACCAAATCAACTAAGTCGTCAATTTTCTTTGTAACCAAGAAAAGACCTCGCCAGTGAGGCGTAAATTTGTTGCATACAACAGGCTTCCTAGCTGTGTCATGCAACCAAACAAGCTCACCCGTACATAAGTATCGCTTTCTTGCGTTAAAATCATAGTGTCGTTTACTATATTCTGTCTTCTTTAAAAGAGTTTTCCTTGCTGTCTCATGTATGACTTCAAGCTGCTCTTGTAGGTTGGAGACATACTCGTCACATGAGCAAGGACTTTTGTTTTCTGTTTCAGTTTCAGGCGGGAGACCGGTCATTGCTTGAAGTGGAAGAACAATTTTATGCCCAAAGTCCATTTTGTTTGGTGTCTAGCCCGTACTGACCAGAACAGAAGATCTATATGCCATCATTACTTGAGGTAAGAAGTCGTCCTAGTTTCTTTGGGATGAATTACAATACATGCTTAGCATTACACCTAATATTCGGCTGAATCTCTCCATAGTCCCGTTGGACTGGGGGTACATAGCAGTAGATTTAGTTTGGTCAATTTGTAGTAAACTGCTCATGTCGGCAAACAGCTTTGAGCAGAAATTGGTTCCGCGGTTACTGTGAATCTGCAGTGGCACACCAAGACTAGATACATAATGATCGACAAAAGCTTTTGTTACAATTTCGGACTGTTGGTTTGACAATGCTTCGGTGGAGCGAGTAAAGCAGTCACAGATTAGCAAGATGAAAACATTTTCTTTCTGGGTTCGTGGCAAAGGCCCAAAGATATTCACCGAACAGCGTTCAAAAGCTATGCGAGTTGGAACTGAACCCTTAGGAGATTTGTTTTGGTTAGGTTTCCTGGCAGCACATTGAGGACATTTTGAGCAAAAGCTTTCAATGTCTTTCTTCATCCCTAGCCAGTAGAAAGTTTTGTATTTTTGCCAGCATCTTGTCGGTTGCTTAATGTGCTGCAGGGGGAATATTGTGCATATATACTCAGCAAAAGAGCTATCGCATCACTTTTTAAAATTGCATAACTCCTTTATTGTCAAAGATTTAGATTTATAATTTGGCAAATGTTTATCCCACAAGTTTCTGCACTCATTCATAAAACTATTTCTAAGTTTTCTTTCTTATGTGACCGTGTCATACGAAAGGGGGCCAAAACAGTTTTTCGGCTCGTGTAACTTGTGATCTTTTTCAATCATTTTTGTTTGAATTGATTTTGAAAGCTGGTTTATTGTAAAATTAAAGTCTGAAAAAAATAATTTTCTATCTAACATAACAAGAGCTGCTCCGGGACAACGTAGCTCGCATAGACGCACCTTTTTGAAAGAAAATGTCAATTTTTCAAGGTCAATGTGACAAGGTCAAATTTTATAGTGTCAGGTGAAAGGTCTTGCTTGGGCCTGTCTATGTGTGAAATATCAAGACTGTATCTTATACAGTTCATAAGATATAGACCGATACTTTTTTGTCTACGTAACCTACGTCGCCGTCGACGCCATCAATGATACCTACGGCACTAGTGATGTAAAAATGCCTCTGTGGGAATGTGGGAATACATTACGCGCACATAAAAAAGTTAAAGCCGTCGTTTTGTTTTTTGAAGGGTAACTTTTATAAACAGAAACTCTTTCAGCCTATACAAAAAGGTTTGAAAGATATGCGTGAATTTTCGATTTTAATCAAATTTCAGACTTTATGAATTTTAGAACTAAGGGTGTCCTTATTAAAAGTTCAATATTTTACAAGATACGGTAACATTTACTATGAAATTTCATAGATCTCTTATCTAATGGTGGTAGTCAGCATGTGCAAATTTTGAAGGTATTCTGTATATTCGTTAAAAAATATTAACAAAGATCTGAGTGATGCGTTAGCAGTTTTGCCGAGTGTATTACATGATGGTGCCTTTGTGTTGTTCTTGGGCAATTTGTTGAAGTTGTGATATCCCTGCATTGTCAAACCATTTGCGAAAAAGGCAAGTGTCAATTACGACTAGTCTGTCCCTGTCCCACGAAGGTCTTTTTTGACTCCGTTCCAAAAGTTTGAAAAATTGACCTATTTATTTGTCTGCCACTTGTTTACTTCTGATACTTTCAGGTGTCAAGTCTCGGTGAACAAACATGGTCTGTCTGAAAACTGAGTAATTGCACGACTGAGTTCGTGTTACGAGGGATGTTCAAAAATTATCCGGATTGTGTCTATAGAAATTAAATGGGATATCCAATAACAACGATACATCACTCATCGGAAGTTAGATTTAGTATCCACACTTCTGTGAAATTATTTGAAAATCCGATCACGGGTGTGGAAATTACAAACAGTCAAATTCGTATAGGTACTACGGACCGGCGCACGTCACATATCACGAGGCGACGTCGTCGGAAAGTATAAAGATAATGTAACGTATTCTTTCAAAGTAATTGTCGTTATGTTCAATACAGCGTCATTTAAGGCGCAACTATTGGGTTTAAATATCAAAATACCACTCAGACCTGTATTGTCTGGTAATCTAACTTGTTAAATTTCGCAGTTCTTGTAGGCCTAATGATGAAAATCTTTTACCCAATCAGTTGTGCTTTTATCGTTGGTACATTGTAATATAGCGAAGTCAAATGGTGCTAAATCTAGAGAATATGGTGGATAGGATAAGGTTTCGAGTCAAAGTAAAGCTATCAACAGATCGGTAACACCTGTGGTATAGGGTGATGCATTGGGCCTATCCATGTGCCGTAGAAAATTCATAAGTTTGACTCATCTAAATTTCGCCGTTGGGTAAATGGATATTACGGATATTTTAGACAGTTTGATTAAAGTAGTAAATTGCTACTAGTTTTGAAATTAGACATATTAAAACAAAATCACCATCGCAATTTTCAAATCATTTATAAGAATCAAATGAATGATGCCTACACTAATATAAAATTCGTCTGACATTGTCCATACCGTCATTCTCCTATTTCTACATAGCGCATCCGCAATGGTCGTAAGTGACGTCGTCGTTATTTTCCTTTTCCGGTATTGTTCATATCTAGTTTCAATGTTTTCCGCTGCGTTCTTAAAACGTATGTACCAATTAAACAGTAAGGTCCGTGAGACTGAATCATTTCCCTTTATCGTGGTGATCTTTTTGTATGAGTTTGTCGGCCTTTCTTCTGGGTATTTGCAGAATTTTATGACGGACCGAATTTCCAAACAATCAATTGACGCCACATTTAACAGTCAAATGCCGACCCCACCGCTATTCAAATGTACATGTCTCGTGCATTTATTCACCGAGTTATGTAATAAGCACCAATTTACGTAATCTGTGAAAATTCCGCGCTGTTCGCAATTACAGTGGACAAATTATGAACAGCAAAAGGGATTCTAATAGAATCATATTTTGGGCTGCGCCGGGTGCACGTTACCATGGTAATTCAGAACGTAATTGTAAGCGCGCTTCTTTAGAAAAATAATTCAAACAGGTATAGACAGGTGTATATTGAATTCCGATATAAAATGATATAAAATTCGGTAATATTGCGCGGTAAATATCTTTTTACCGGACACAGTCCGGATAATTTTTGAACAACCCTCGTACTGCACAAATAGTGGACGGTGTTGCAGACCCTTGGTCATTCTTAAGAGAAGATGGACCAGTCGAGGTAGGTTCTAGTTCATGTTGATCTTTGAGGCGTTGTTGTTGTGCACACTTAGTGTACGGTGCTCTAGAGAGAGCATCAGTATTTCTGTGTTAAAGCCCTGGTCGGTCGGAAACATTTAGGTTGTAGGTTCCTAGGGTTTCGAGCTACCAGATCTTAAGGTCTCTCATCCAAGAGACTGCGGCATTATCAGTGCGGAGCATTACTTCTTGACCATAAAGATATTTGTAGAATGCTTTTAATGCATGCATTACGGCAAGAAGTTCTTTACGCGTTACGCAATAGCTTTGCTCATGTTGATATAGTGATTTGCTATTGTCGGCTATAGCCACCTCTGTATCATTCTGTATCTGCGAGAGTACTGCCCCTGTTGCATAGTTCCTTGCATCGGTATCAAATGACAGTCTGGCAAGGGATAACCCAATATTGGTGATGAACTATGGCCTCCTTAAGTACAGGTTCGCGTAAGAATCGGGCAAAATCCAAATTTCGTGATAAGTCGACTATCACAGATTTACTCGATTCTGTATTCAAATTAAGTATTAGTATGAAAAAAGTCCCCATGCCAATTTTTACGACGAACAAACACACATGGAAAATGTTCTGCTAAAGATATGTATTTCATCGTCGTTTTTCGCCCCCCTTTTTAATCTTTGTACAAACGGGCCTGATTTAAACGAGAATTCCAAGAGATTGGGTATGGGGTGTCTCACGGATAGGCAAAATAACACGGGAGTCTGCCCACGCTCGGAATTTAATGAAATTTGGCTTGAAGTTAGTACACTAGATAACAGTTCATATTCATGAAATGTTTCAAATCACACATTCCAGAAAACAATTTTCTCGGAATCTTAAGTTTTCACCATGAAAAAAGAGGGTACCCTGATTAAAACAGTGTGCAAGCGTTCTTGTTGTTAGTTTTATCGCGTAATTCATTTTAAAAATAATGCCCAGTAGCCCGTGAACCTGTATGAAACAAAAATACGTAAAATTATTTTATATCAACTGATGTTAGGGGTCAACCCAAAAGTCCTACCTTTTAAATAATTTAAGCAAATTCTGTTCTAAAATTTACTTTGTTCCAGTTTTTGTCAAGATACGAAAATCATGTAAATATTGCCCACAAATATACTCATGATTATAGTGAAATACCAAGAAAAAATAAAACCGGTAACAGGTTGCTTTTGGAATTTTCACTTGAATGGTACACATTTCCAAGAATGGACAAAGTTACGATTTTTGAAAAAAATGACATTTTCGAATGTTTTGTTTACTTTTCTGGTTATTGTAGTTTACCTTGGGACATTTCATGATGCAAGATATTTTTTCGGTCATTTCCTGTAATCTGTCTGTGGGTGTCTGTCTGGTTACACTTTCTCAAAAATTATTTTTCTTCCAATCCAAAATGTAAATATTTTTGAAACTTGATAAAAAGTATCCTTAGGTAAAGGGAGTACAACGCTGTGTATTAGAATTTCTTTTTGTCATAAACTTTTGTCGTTGTGGCAGCAAACAAGGGGCAACCTTTCATATAATAAAAAAAAAGTTCATTTTGTAAAGCTTTACACAGTCATGTGGTTTTAAATGTTCTATTTAAGTTTGCTAAGGGGTAGACTTCAAAGTTGGTTACAATATTTTTGTCCACATTAGGTCGTGTCCAAGGTGCACCTACTTTACAAAAGAGAGAGGAAATTTTCTATAAAATTATTTTAAATTATTCAAGTCGGCCATAAACAGTAAGAGTTTTTTTTTCAAAGATCTTTTAAAACGTGAGAAAGCAAATTGATTATCGTGCAAAGTGAAAAGATTGTTGTAATGCTTCAGAAACAGATAGTCCAGCTCCTATGTGACTATTAAGGACTAATGATGGGTAAACCACATGTTAATCATATAACATCATTGAAATGTGTATAAATTGTGTATCAATACAGGTTTAGCTACGGTCAGATAATAATTTGCAGAAATAATTGCACCCTGTTTTAAACCCAAAACGGCCACGTTTTGAAATAAACAAGTACATTTTCAACTTTTTATATGAAAAGAATATAATGATGTAACAGTCTGTTACTAATTCATAGGGGCCTTCCATATCATGCTAGTTATGTATTGGTTACCTTGAAGGGCATTTTTTCGTGCTTTACCGTACCGGTTCTAGGCGTCTTTTCAATTTCATAACATTTGGCTTGACCTTTGTTGTATGTCATAGTGTCAGTTAAAATGGTTCATAACCATTGCGACCAAATAGAAAAAAACTGGCAATGTGTACATATGTATGTCTATTTTGGCTTCCATACTTGTAATTTTGTAAATAAAAGTAATATTTATATTTAATCTATGTTTTTTCAATGAGTTTGTTGGGCATGAATATTGCTTTAGGTTTGTAGTGTATGCTACGGTTAATTTTACTGAATAAAAATGTTTTTAGGAGTACAATCAAATTTTTACTGTATAAAAGTTTTGGGCCAAAACATCACCTTCATCAATTATATGTATTATATGACATTGTTACCGGTTTTGGAATTCTATATAATTTAGCTCAAAGTAAGAGGAAACATGTAGCATGTTTTTGTGATAATATGGAATCTTGACAAAGACTCCCACATAGTTAAATTTGAAATTCAGTTTTGCTCTTTTGCGAAATTTTAGAGAAAAATATGTATATTTCAATGATTAATTCAATAAAAAAACACTCATAATAATTTCCTCAAATACCTTTTCTTGTATGAATGTAATGCCTTATGTGTCTCGGAGCAAATTCAATTGACAGATCTTGAAAATACATTAAACTAAGGTTTGGGGACACATGAAAATAGGGCCATGTTTCATGTCATAGTGGGAATAAGTCAAGGTGGCTTTTTGGAATCCAGTTTGGATTATCTAAGCTACCAATTGCATTTTCATAGCTTGTATATGGTCCTTTATCATCATACAGAATTAAAAGAAAATCCATGCATGGCCAGATTTGAGACACCCCCTTTGTTTTGGAAGTTGATAGTGATTTTCAGACCGAAGAAAAGTGTAACTTTCGTTTTATATCGTCAATTCTGAGCTTTTTATGCCCCCGTATCGAGAGATCGGGGGCATATTGTTTTACTCGTGTCCGTCCGTCTGTCTGTCTCTCTGTCCGTCCGTCTGTCCGAAAACCTAACCTTGGCCTTTTCTCCAAAAGTATTTGACATACAAAGCTCAAATTTGGTATGCAACTTCCTTTCAATGATATCTATCTATTCCATGCAATTTGACCTTCCTCAAGGTCATCCGTTAACTCTTATCAACCCTTTACTCTACGAAAACTTAACCTTCTACTCCGAAAACTTAACCTTGGCATTTTCTCCAAAAGTATTTGACATACAAAGCTCAAATTTGGTATGCAACTTTCTTTCAATGATATCTATCTGTTCCATGCAATTTGACCTTCCTCAAGGTCATCCGTTAACCCTTATCAACCCTTTACTCTACGAAAAGTTAACCTTTTACTCCGAAAACTTAACCTTTGCCTTTTCTCCAAAACTATTCGACATACAAAGCTCAAATTTGTTTCAATGATATCTATCTGTTCCTAGCTGTTTGACCTTCCTCAAGGTCATCCCTTAACCCTTGATAACCCTTTACTCCACGAAAATTTAACATTTAAGAAAAATGGCCGTTTCGGGGGCATTTGTGTTTCACAAACACATCTCCAAACCAATAGAATATCACTTGCTAAAATGTCGTGTTTCACGAGACGTGGCGTTTGAAGGGCGACTGCTGGCTCGGAGAGCAGGAATATTTGGTTCTGTTTCGGCCTTTGGCAATATGACAGTTTGTGATAAACACAGGTAGGCTGCCGACCCCTTAACTCGTGGTACAAAGTATTTATTCAGCTCGAAAATGAATCCGTATATTATATGGTCTAAAATAAACGAAATATTTATTACCTTATCAATTGTTCTTTCTTGAAAGTTTATCCAGTGTGCTGAAAATATTTTATTTTTTCAAAAAATTTAATCGAAGTTTACATGAAGGGCACAAGCGGCCATCATCACACTGTGACGACATCATCTCATGGTAAACTGAAAACCTTATGTATCTTGGTGTATATGGTGGTCAATATGTACCATAAGAGTGAGTTTGGTGAAAAGAAACCAATACAACTTTCATTTTGGTCTTTATTTGTTATAGTTGTCATTTTAGAATTTACTCAATATATCTCTTTGATATGTAACAGAACACGAGAACATCATCTATACTTGGCACTATTTGCCAATAAATGCTGTTTGTAAGTTGTTTCATCCGAAATTTCACTTTCCAATACAATGTTGGCTTTTGAAAATGCTATCTCTCCTAAGCATAACATTGGAAGGATGTTTAAGATGGGTCCAGTGTGAGCAAATATTACACTGTTCCCACTTAAAAAAAACTAGTTGTTCACATCCCTTAAGCTGTTTCGGATGAAACAATTTACACACACATCATTTGTCTTCTTCATTTCATCTTCATTTGGGGAAGCCATTAAGGCAGTTATCGCTTAAACTGTCCACATTCACTGGCTTCTTCTTTATCGATCTAGCAAAATCAGCGGCCAGATGTTGGGTATTTCCTTGTGTATATCCATAACCAATGTCCCCCATGTATGTAATATGTTCAACCAAGTGATTTTATTCCATTTCAGTCGACAGTTGTCCTGCACCCCGTTTGGCATCAACTGATATGTGGCATTTTGTCCTGTCCCGCAACGTCTGTTCAGGCACTTTGTACAAACGAGCAGATCTGTTAACTGGCATCATTCCAGTTGTTCTGGTGGCGTCAAAAGCACTCTGCAAAGGACAAGGTCCATTTAGGGCCAAAAACAGCACCATCTCAAATTTCTCCGAATTTTTGGTATTTGATCATTTGAATCACTGTATTTCAAAAAAATGTGAACCACTCACATCAGTCACTCGTGGTTGCCATGGTAACCAGTTTTGTATTATCCACATAATGGCTGTTATGAATTACGTACTACTCAATAATTGTAATCAATATTGCAGTTTTAAATATGAAATTACGCGGTTATTTATAGAGGAATGAAATACGAAAGTTAAGGAAGTGTGCAGTTTGGAAATTTTATGTATTTTCACAGTAATAATCGCATATCCATGGCATCAATATGTGCAAAAATGACAGGTAAATATCAGAATTGCCCATAACTTTGAGGTGAAACAAGATTTTGCTTTCATATTTGACACATGTGTTAACAATAATAATACCTATCTAACAAGCAACCAGTCAAGGTCATTGGTGAAGGTCAAGGCCATTTGTCAAGGTCACATTTAGCGATTAACCTGAAACGTAACTTAACAGTTCGGATACTACATGATAGAACATTATCATTTCAAATTGTCTTCTAATAATCTTGAATGCCGAAACTAACATTTAGAAATCGGAATTTGTTGCATGTTCTCAATGTTATTTAAACGAAAAGGAATTACAGGTAACGGGAAACCTTTTCGGTGACATGCAAGTAGCGCAATTTATTGATTTTCATGATTTTATAGAAGTTCCATAGCAACCATTCATCAAGAAATGACAAATTAATGAAACTGGTTATTGCCATATATTACTGATTTTTAACAAAAAGGTCGTAACTGCAACTAAAAACAAGCAACAGTTACGATGTTTTGGGTGAAAAGCGACGAAATGTAAATTGAAAACCTATTTATTTGATAATAAATAAACCAGTTAAGTCAACACATAGCAAATAATTTTGTGCTCAAAATAGATTGGGTTTACAGTAATGTCTTGATAAACCTTTGGTTTCATTGTAAAATCTCGTAACTATGGCTTGAATCAAGCCGTAGTTACGAGATTTTATAACAACGCCCGCAAAAAACAATTGTTTGTCCGAAATTACGTTACGGTTTAGGGATTAAAATATTTCCATATTCATTGAAGTCAAGTCATAGCTTGCAAATCTGGGGCCCGTATTATCAATGATCGTACTTTTTTTGCGTAGTTACTTGTAACAACAATCCCGATTGGCCCAAGTTGATTTCTCGTGCAATAAGATGCCTTCTTACACAGTTAACACAGAAACGTAGTCGTGAGATCGTTGATAGTATACTCCGTAAATATTGACCTGAACATGGTGAATATGAAATGAGTAATTGTGATACGGAATAATCGATACTCGCTTGCAATCCTCATTGTCGAGCAGAGTCTATAGTTTCCATATGCATTATGACTTTTTTATTCTTACATGTTTCTCGTGTCAACATATGTTGGAGAATGATAATTTCGCATTTACTATTTATCATTTCATATTCAACAGGCTCAGGTCAATATTTACGGAGCATACAAGTCCCTGGGACAACAAACCAGATTGGCACAATGTGATAACTCGTGCAATCAGGTATATTGTTACACAAAGACGTGGTCGTAAGATTGTTGATAATGCGGGCCCATGGGGTCTATGACTCGATAGCATTAAATGATTATGTGTTATCAATGTGCTAGGTACCGTAAAACGTTTATTTAATCATTACTCTTCTGTATTCTGACTGCAGTTTGTCGATAAATCTGAGGAGTCAATGTTTTCAGGAATCTGATCGGCGCCATCAATATATTTACCCCAGTCTTTTACGCCAAAGGAGTCAGGTTTAGAGCTACAACCGAGATACCACACAGCAGCTGCAATGTGTGCACATGTTCCAACTACTCTTGCTCCTGCACGACATTTATAGTACCAGGCAATAACATCATTATTGCTGAATTTTATCCCCATTAGATATTTTTTGGCTGAAACGTGCCTGCTTTGTATTTTTACTCTGATGAGACCCTCGTTTTCTTGGTGAACAAAGATATCAGAATCCAGAAACTCTTTGACTTAGGATGGGTTCAATTTCAGCTGATATGTGTCGAGAGTCAAATCTCTTAGGCTCTTCTTCACTCAATGTAGGGAACGACAAACTCGATTCATCTGCTTTTTTCCGCTGTTTTACACCCCTATCAAGGCCTTTTTCCTCGATTTCGCATTTCAACAGATTTACCTGAAAGTAAACCCCTGATATATCAACATATTTACATATATAGGCATATGTTCACGATTTTACATAAAAAACCCAAACTATTTAAGAGCAAACGGTAAATGATTCTTTTAAGAATTCTTTTTTTCTCCATAGGCCTATTTGTATATGATTAAAATTGATGGCTTAAAGTTCCAAATCAAACCCGATCAAATGCTTTCTTCTTGAACTGTAGTCTATCTAACCCGACCTCTGCAATCGTCAATAATCGATCGCTTCCCGATCATTTTTTAATTGCTCGTATATGAATATTTTTGACATACAAAGACATCGAATCCGATCAGTACTTTTTCTTTTTTACGGGTTTGATCCCAGTTAATAGATTTGCAGTGGGAAATCAACAGACATACATGACTGTATATCCTGAAGTTTTATTTTTTTAAATGAATATTTTTCAAAAAACGAAGTTAAGACATGCATAACTTGTTTGTGTCGATTTCAACAATGTTACAATAATTCCTAGACAAAATTCACTTATTCAACTACTTTCTTTTTATATTTATTAGATTACTATCTACAGTTTGCAGGACCGTATAGGACATCCCTATATGCACATACACATGGATGGACAGATTTACCTGTCTGCTACGTATCATAATGAGTTCTGCTATTTGCACATCATCATCGTTCGGTCTATGTAGTGGTTTGAAGTATCTGTTCGAAAATGCACACACTATTCTAACGTAATCTCCTATGTTTGACACTTGATTGGTGGGAGGTACTTTGTCAAGGTATTTGAATTTTTTTATTCGGGCATTAGCCGACTCCATCACCCATCTTATCTTTAAAAAATGAATGAGAAAAGTAATCCCCTTCCAAATTAAACCTAAGTTCGAAATATTTGCTAAAGACGCTGTAGGACATTAATATAAGAAAAGAAGAAAATGCTGACTTTCGATTTGTTTTCTTTTTTTCTTGAACTATTTTTAAAAGATGCCTTCTTTTCTTGCATTATTTTCTAAAAGGGATAGCACCGTATGTTTAATTGCCTAATGTAACATTTTTTCCTCTGGTACTCAGGCTCGCCATTCAAAGTGACGTTCGAGAAACATTTGACGTAAAATTGGCCTTTTTATGGAACAAGAGTATTTTTAAGTTAGTGCTCATTTGATATGAATGGATTAATTCGTTTTAAGGTAAGGCCTGTGTAATGGGCTATGTGACCATTTATGGAACGAAATCTGTATGATGCGAAGAGGCGATTTAAAGGGAAATAATTTTCATTTCTCTCAACATTTTGAAGTTTTGATTTTTGTTGTTGTTTAAAATATAATTGTTGTTGTTGTTGTTTTGCCTATTCTTCATACAATTTAGAAACATTTTCACAAAAATTGTTTTGAATATTCCCGGAAATCTGGAAATATAATACACTCAAATATTTTGCCTTGCTACGGAAACAGGCATAAAAAAGCGGGAACTACTATCGAACAGTATCGGTAATGTTCGGTATATGCTCGGACTTACGAACGCCACGGAATAATTCGAAATATAACGATTATATAGGGAGTGCATTACGCAGGCCTTACCTTATTTGCAATCTGAATGTAGCTATAAATAATAAGAAGAATTAGTCAATATTGCAATTTTTAAATATGGAACGGAAGTCTATGTTTCATAACAACACGTAATTTTCAATGTTTCGGCGTAAGCCTCCTTTGGGTAATATCTTTCAAAGAACATTCCCATCTATAATGCAGGTTCTAGTATTGAAGTGAAAATATAAATTAGGTGCAAATCTTTTCTAGAAATGAGTGAATTGGTTTCACTACAGTATCCGCCATTTTCCTTCAATATTTTCTACGATATCATTAATTGATTTTCATTTTTTGGATATATATGTTTTAATCTTAAATATCTTTTACTCTTTTCCCGAACAATATTTTTTTGACAAGATATTGTTATGACGCTAAAAAAATACTTTGGAAAACATCGATACACAGAGGAGAATGTTGAGAACTACCATTTTCTCCTTTTGTCTCATTTTTCTGAAATAGATTGCATACAAATCCATTGTTTTTCATCATTCATTTTTCCATCAGGGAAAGCTTTCAAATTGTATTATATATGGTTTGCCGTTTGGATAAGGGTTGATTTGAACGAGTTATAATTGATTATCGTCTACTTTTACTTACTTTTGTTACCATGCGGCTAGTATTTGAGTCACTTTCAGCCATTTGTTTCTCGCCCTATTTCAGGAACTTTGGTAAAGATGCCTTTATGCCTAAATCTTCAAGAAGTGTCAGCGAGTCTCTAAATCCCCTGTCTACGACTCAAATGTCGTTTTCCTCAACAAAACCTTTTATGTCGTCTATGTTTTGTTTTAGGATATGGTTTAGTATGCTAGCTTCGTTGTTTTTTGCTAAGTTTGGGCCTAATATCGTTACAAAATGCTATGTTGTTGTCACTATAACCATCGGTCTGACTAAACATCTCGAATTGTGTAAACTGAATGATCTTCTTAGGAATAAAAAGTTTTTGTTTTTATTAATGCATATGCATGTTCTATCTAGAACTAAAATTAATTTGTCCTGGCAGTCTAACAAAGATTTTGCAATTGGTGTCGTGTGTTTCTCAATAATGTCTTGTCTTGTTATACTTTCTAGTCCAAGATAAAATGGAACAAAACACTTTAGCAAAGCCCTTCTAGTAAGCATATATCTCGTCTGACACTTGATTTGTTCATATCAAAAATGGAAGTAAAAAATCCAATAGTTGTTTTAGCTGTTCTTGTTTTTGTGTTTGTTACTTCATTTTCAAGGTGGCGACAAAGGTCGTTGAACTGCGAGTTGTCCAGACCAGTAAAAGTAATGATTGCTCTGTCTTCCATGTTGTCAAAACTTAAATGGCTTGGTTGGGTCTCGCACGATTCCCTCAGTGATTTCGAAAACTTGGTAAAATTGGTCTTGTTTACCCTGCATGTGTTCGTAGTTGAAATGCTGTCCAAACTTTCATGGTTGAGACGTGAATTGTCCAAATGGTGAGGGCAGCACCTCGCACCTGACGAAATGAACATATTTCGGTCGATAAAAGCATGGACTCTGGCTGCAGGAGTGATGGCTGTTAGTTTGGAATTCCTTGCCTTACAGACTATACATCGAGAATGGGTGTTGGATACCCCGGGAAATGGCAAAATGATTGATGGAGGACTTAGTAATGGGCGGGGTGTAGTTGTTGGTGGCGGTGGTGATGGTGGCGGTAAGAACTCTGGATCAGAGGTATCTTCGTCTTCGACATAGATGTTTCTTTTTATTTTCCACAACTTATATTTGTGACGGCATTTGTTACATATTGTTGAATGTTCCTGTACATCTAAATGTACGTATGAATTCAAGTAAACCTTAAATTTTTCTGTTACGTTCCGTCGATCTTTAGGTTTTACCCTCTTTTTACAGACTCTACAATTGTATTGTTTCATCTTGAGATCTGAAATAAAAAGGAAAAGCTTTTTCAGTCTTTCCAAGTAATGATGCACCTCTGAAAATGTCAGACAACATTTTCTCATTTTGCCTCAATATTTTGTAGTTGAAATATTGTATACGTGCAAATTCTGTCTTTATTGAAATTCATTTTGTTGTCTGTAGCAACTTTAAAAAAAAACAAACAAATCAAATTGGTGTTTATTGTGTAAGAGTTAAAACATTTCCATGATTTGATTGTCGCCTCCTGAAATTGAACGTACAAAGAAAATGTGTAACCTATTGAAAGATCTTTGAACATATTTCCGAATGGATTAAATACTTGTTATCATAGGATACGTTCAATAGTATGTCATAACATTGTAAACAAGATGTGTTTGTGAAACACAAATGCCCCCGAAATGGTTATTTTTCTATAATCATGACCTTAATTGATATATGACCTTGACCGACATGAATGAACTTGACCCTCTAACCTAATATCATTGAAAGAAGTTTACATACCAAATTTAAGCTTTGTATGTGGAATACTTTTGGAGAAAAGGCCAACGTTTAGTTGCATGTTAAGGGTTAAACGATGACCTTGAGGAAGGTCAAACTACATGGATCAGATAGATATCATTGAAAGAAGTTTGCATACCAAATTTGAGCTTTGTATGTGGGATACTTTTGGAGAAATGGCCAATGTTAAGTTGTTGCGTTAAGTTGCCGCGTTAAGTTATATGTTAAGGGTTGATAAGGGTTAAACGATGACCTTAAGGAAGGTTAAACAGCATGGATCAGATATATATCATTGAAAGAAGTTTACATACCAAATATGAGCTTTGTATGTGGAATACTTTTGGGAAAAAGGTCAACGTTAAATTGTTGCGTTAAGTTGCATGTTAAGGGTTGATAAGGGTTAAACGATGACCTTAAAGTGACATTTCACAGTATTTTTACATAAATTTTACTTTTATTCCATCTGAAAGAGCATGATTTCTTATGACAATTCTGAAAATTTCGAGCCAAAATATTGAACCGTTTACGAGAAATATATATTTTTGTGCTAAAATTAAACAAATTGTTGTGGACAACAGTTCAGATTTATATGGAATTTGTCATTTCTGTCTCAACTTTGAAGGCGTATTTTTCGCTTCTAAATAACAGCTTCTAAAAACTGATAGCATTTCTACGCATTAGAATAAACAATCTTTGCACCAAGGCATACTTTTAAAAAATTAAATAAATGTGAAATGTCAGTTTAAGGAAGATTCAATTGCATGGATCAGATAGATATCATTGAAAGAAGTTTACATACCAAATTGAGCTTTGTATGTGAAATACTTTTGGAGAAATGGCTAATGTTAAGTTATTGCGTTAAGTTGCCGCGTTCAGTTGCATGTTAAGGGTTGATAAGGGTTGCACGATGACCTTAATTAAGGCCAAATACCATGGATCAGATATATATCATTGAAAAAAGTTTACATACCAAATTGAGCTTTGTATGTGGAATACTTTTGGAGAAAAGGCCAACGTTAAAGGGACATTTCATTCCAATTTCAATTTTTTAAAGTATATCTTGATGCCAAGATTGGTTTTTCTAATGAGTATAAATACTATTAGTTTTTTGAAGTTGTTGCCGATAAGCGAGAAACACGCATTTAAAGTTGAGACATAATCGATAAATTGCATATAAATCCGAACTGTTGTCCACAACAATTTGTTCAATTTTAACACAAAAATATAAATTTCTCGTAAACGGCGCAATATTTTGGCTTGAAATTTTCAGAATTTTCATAAGAAAATATGCTCTTTCAGATAAAAATAAAAGTAAAATTTATGACAAAAAATTCTGAAATGTCATTTTAAGTTGTTGCGTTAAGTTGCCGCGTTAAGTTGCATGTTAAGGGTTGATAAGGGTTAAACGTGGACCTCGAGGAAGATCAAACAGTTGTTGCGTTAAGTTGCCGCGTTAAGTTGCATGTTAAAGACATTTTCTAGATTTTGTTTGCCTAATTTAAACTTTCTTATTTTGACATATTTTTTCTTTAGAGTATGCCTAGTTCAAATATGCAAAGAAAAAGTGGGGTCACCATATTAGTTTTACTTGTATTTGCATTTTTGCAACACGCATGTAAATCGTTTTCCCATGAATTTTGGATTTTTAGAAAAATACATACTATCTAAACAAATACGTGATTTTTCATACTTTTATCAGATATTTTATTTATTTCTTTGTTCATACAATTCAGTTTGTATTACAAACAAGATGTGGAATTCGTGTATTGAGTAGAAAAATAAAAGTACCAAAGGAATGTGGTTTTACAAATTGCAAAGGCAATAAGTCAAAAATTATAAATGGTAGAGTTGTGTTTCTTACGCTCTGCACACCCTAACTATGAGATCTATATGCACCTGTGAAATTTTAAGACTATAGGCCTTACATTTACGAAGTTATGGACTGGACACGAATTTGCTAACCGAATCAAACAAAATCAAACAAAGGGCAATTACTCAAAAATTACAAATGTTAGAGTTGAGGTTCTTGCGCTCTGCACATCCTAGCTATGAGATCTATACACCTGTGAAGTTTCAAGACCATAGGCCTAATAGTTTCAAAGTTATGGACCGGACACGAATTTGCTAACTGAATCAAACAAAATCAAACAAAGGGCAATAACTCAAAAATTACAAATGGTAGAGTTGTGGTTCTTTAACTCTGCACATCCTAGCTATGAGATATATACACCTGTGAAGTTTCAAGACTATAGGCATGATAGTTTCAAAGTTATGCACCAGCCACGAATTTTCTAACTGAATCAAACAAAGGGCAATTACTCAAAAATTACAAATGGTAGAGTTGTGGTTCTTGCGCCCTGCACACTCCAACTATGAGATCTATACTTGTGAAGTTTCAAGACCATAGGCCTTATAGTTTCAAAGTTATGGACCGGACACAAATTTGCTAACGAACAGACAGACGGACAGACAGACGATGCACGCGATAACATATTAGAGTTTTGCGTCTAACGTGGACTTCGACTATGGACATCGGACGTGGACTTTTTATTGGGGGCCGTCTCAACCTTTTCAAATAACGGTCCATGTTAAAATGTACCGATTACAATTGAAAGTGCACAACCTCATGTTTATTGTTTTAGAACCATTCAGTTGATTTGCTTTATACCTTTTACAAAGTGTACTCAGGTAAGATGCAAATTATTTTGTTGAAAGTTGCAAACAAATACAGTTTGTGAAAAATGACATGGGTTCATTGCACAATATATTTGAGCTTACATCGGAAGACTGCTTTTCCTTTTTCTACAATACAACAATAGCGGGAAATCACTTAACAACAACAGCAGCAGCAACAACAACAACAATTGCAGAAAATCTTCAATAAATTTGTTAACATGCGCCCGATTTCAAATTGGTTTGAAGGAAAAGGGTCAGAAATTTGTTGGACTTTATGGATTTGGAAAAAAAACTTGATAAAATGTTAATCCCCTTCAAAAATTGTGTTTCTTCACCAATTATTGCATTATTGAATGTTGTTTAAAAGATCGATCATTTCCAGAAAATTAATAGCGGTTTTCCCGTCTTATCTGCTTCAAACGTTCATACAGATCACATATTAGCGGATTTATTGAAGACTTTTTGCAATTTTTGGGGGTGAAATTTGGAACCGCCATGTTCGGTACGACTTATGGTAACGTATTTAAAATATGGTAACGTATTTCAAATAGAATCGCGATTCCGGTTCTCTAAAGACAGAAAAGGAACCGTTTACGTTTAAATATCAAAAAAAAAAAAAAAAAAAATATCGGGAATTTCGTGTATACGAAACAACGTTTTATTGCTGACGCTAAGTAGTTTTTAACTATCTATGTATTCTGCACGAGCATCTAGTGCCAGTTGAAAACTTGGAATATTATCAACATTTTCTTAGACGAAATTTTCACATGGAAACTATCCAAAGTTATGAGTAATTCATTTATTTAACGGTAGACACGTTAGTTCATTTGGCAACTTCTTATGGCCAAGAAGAAACCCCCTTTCGTAAATGAAGATTACTTAATTTGTAAACATGATAAAAAACATGGCACAAAAATCATCACTTTGTCTGTAAAAGATAACCCTTTATAGGTACCGTTCTACAAACGAAAAGAAAAACGACCCAAAATGAAGATTCTTGTTTAATACTGAGAGGTTACTAGTATTTGGCTCAAGAGTAAGAAATACGCCATTTGAAGCAGTGCGACAAAACCTAGGTCATTTGTCATTGGATATTCCGTGATCACCCTGATCAAGCTGTTTCTTCAATGACAACGGACAGTCGAGACGAATCAATACTTGAATTTCGACTGTCTTGTTCTTGTCTTAAATGAAATGAACGAAAATCGAAAGTGCAAAATCTCCTCGTTACAACAATGCAAAAAAATATGAATATCCGATAATGGTAACATGCATAAATTGGCATTTTAAAATATTTCATATTAAATCAAAATGAATATTTTTTACATCACAGTATGTTATGCGTGACGCTGACATTCTTCACGTTATATTCTTACAGTAAGAGTCAAGCCGTTCCGTCCAGACCCTTGGTTTACTGTTATGTCTCGATAAACCACCGATATTGTTATAAAATCTCATTATACCTCACGATAAATGACCTGGCAGAGCAGCCCATGATAATAGAATGAGATGCTCTGCTAGGTCATTTATCGTGAGGTTTACTACAGCTTCAATCGAGATTTAGGTGTGGGTTTTAGAATAACACAGACGAAATACTATTGTTTTCCGAAAGTACGTCATTGTTTACTTGATAAAATTGAACCATTCAATAAATTACAGATATTCGATGTGTACGTTAAAATCTCATTCAGTGAGAAACAATAGGTCGGACAGATTAGAAAGTCTTGGCAATTCCAGTCTCTAACACGATGAAAGTCGTTTATTTGTTGTTGATGCAGAAATAAGAAAGTTACTGCACAATTGCTTACTGTAAGCGGGGTAAATTTTTCCCGCAGCTGTTATCCATAGTGTGGTTCGCAATTCCCAACGTCTTAATTTATAAGAAAGAAATAAGATTTGTAAAAGGTGAATGGATGAATGCTGCTTTAAGGTGCATCAACAGCTAGGGTCATTTAGCGCGCACAGCAAAAATATGTAAATATGTAAATAATATAAAAAATGGACTTTGTGTGTAAAGATAAAACATGTATATAAAAATGTAAACAGTAAAAATGAAATTATGTGAAAAAGAAAAATTACTACATGAAAAACCAAAGATATCCAATGTGAGGACGAAGGCACATGGGCCCCTCCCAGATCAGAGGGTACCCATGAACGAGTCCACTCGATTGGACAATCAAAGTCCGTGCTACAGTAATAATTATGTATTTGATTGCTTAAGAATGTACATATCAATAATGATATATGAATGAAATTTATAATAGAAAGTATTTATCACATGAATTAATATCACAGATGTAAGAAGAAATAAAGAGTAATATCACGGTTTAAATCATCAAAGTTTCTTATAGAGATTAATCTCTTTGAGGAAGGCTAAAATTGATTCAATACGAACACTTTCGAAAAGCGTTCTTAAACTGTCAGCTTAAAATATCGTGATCGGATAGGGCCAAAATCTATGCAATCAATGAAAAAATGCTGCATAGAAAATGGAGCATTGCATACAATACACTCTGGTGGGTTTTCACGTGAAAGACACCATGAATGAGTGAATATGAATGAGTGAATAGACTATGACCTATGCGACAACGTGCAAGTATTACTTGCTCTCTGTGAGTGGACCTGTTAGCAGGGTACCATTCGCCAAGAATAGGCTTTACAGCTCTAAGTTTGTTAAAAACATCCAGACCTCACTTGTAAAAGGTGAAGGCAATAGGCAACGATTTTATCATGTAAACAGAGACGTAATTTTAGCAAGAAAACTCATCCCCATTATCAATAACTGGCAAGTAATTTTCGATAATGATATATTAATTTCATTTTATCAATTTAAATTTCCATGGATTTCCGCTGGAGTATTCACACGATTCGATATTCCTGAGTCATTAACTTTTCTCATTTGTCAATACTGTCCGTTACATTAAAATGTATTTTAATGAATTTGATAAATTTTTACCAGCCCGGATTTTTTCGGCCAGTCCTTTCCTTCGGATCCGATTAACCCTTTCATTTCCCAAGCACAATACATTGTAGCTGTTTTTACGCCTTTAAGGTAGAATATCCCTAATGGCAACTTTAAATTTTGAGGTGACAAACACTTTTGTCTGATAGTACATTATATTAGTCATCTATATGTGCAATATAACGAGAGGTTTACTAGCAATTTGATTTTCCCTTATCCTACCCCCAACATACAAAATTCCAATATGGCGACCACCACTCAAAACAAAAAAGTATCTGAATTTTGGACATAAACGGTACGAACCAGTAGTAGTGTTGCATCAATCTCTGTTGTGTCTTCTTTGTTCCCAAGTGACCAGACATAACAGAGTTATGGTAGTGATACAACACCTATGGCTTGTACCGTTCTGGAACAATGACTTGCATGTATTCTCCAGTCCCGTTTTTCTTCACATACTGTTTCATCAGCACCCCATTAGATAGTGTTAAACTTTCCCATAATATCCAATAGTGACGTGCTGTCGGGCTCCATGTATTGACTTCCGAGGATTTTGGTCGCATATCACTTTCCTTCGCTTGTAATATTGGACCAACATCTGGATCGGCCAATTGTGCATTGCGCATATCGCATGTTGGCTTTACCCAGGTGTCAATGGTCGCCTCTTTGGTCTGCTTTGACGTAGAAGGTTCTTGTACCGTCGCTTTGTTAGAGGTCACTGACCTGGTTGGTTGCGAATTTTCTTCTGAAATCTCATTTGGTAGATCTCTGACTGGTTCGGTGTAGCACATATTTTCTGCTCTCTTTTTGCACTTTCCGCATGGTCTACATCTCAAGGGTTCGCAAGTATCAACCTTCGAGCAATCACAGTCGTACGGTTTTTAGCATCTCGATAGAGCATCGCAGTGGTCCTGTTTTACACCGGGTCTATATTCTATCGCGAAATCGTATTGTGCCAGTATTTCCAACCATCTGGCTATTTTACCCCTCGGTTCCTTTAACCGAAATAGCCAAACCAAAGCTTGATGATCGGTCCGCACGCGGAACCTTCTGCCAAGGAGATACTGTCGGTAGTACTCTATGAAATAGCGTACTGCAAGCAGCTCCTTTTCTGTGATTGATGCAGCAATTCGACTCGGCTTTGTTCAACGTCCTGCTACCATACGATATTACTCTCTCTCTCTGCCTTCTTGTATTTGTGCTAATAGGCCTCTTAAACCTACGTCTGAAGCGTCTACGTCTAAGATGAACTCTCCGCCTTCATTTTGCGGATAACCTATTACGTCCGACCCTGTTAAGGCTGCTTTTATGTCCCGGAAGGAAATTTCACACTGATCGCACCATATGAACGCCTTTCCCTTCTTAGTTAGTTCGAGCAGTGGCTTAGCTCGTTTGGCAAAGTCGTGTACGAAGCGCCTATAGTCAGATCCCATTGCCACAAATTGCTTTACTTGTTTCGCATTTGTTGGTCTTGGCCATTCCACCACCTTTGCAATATTTACTGGGTTTGGCTTGATTCCCGCTCCTGATACTACATGACCAAGGAAGGTGACTTCTGGTTGTAGAAGTTCGCACTTTTCTGGCTTAAGTTTTAGACCTGCATCTTTCAATCGCTGGAACACCTGCTCTAGTCTACTCATGTGTTGTTCAAAGTTGTTGCCGAACACAATTATGTCGTCGATGTAGACTAAACACGTCTCACACTGCAAACATTGAAGAGTTAGCTCCATGGTCCTTTGGAAGGTACTTCCCGCATTATTAAGTCCGAACGGCATGCGTAGTGGCTCAAATTGGCCATATTTACACACGAAAGCGCTCTTTAGAATGTCTTCCTCCTTCAGAGGGATCTGGTAGTACCCACTGGTCAAATCTAAAGTGCTGAAAATAGCTGCCCCGGAAACAGAGTCTAAACAATCTTGTATCCTCGGCATTGGAAAACCATCTGGCTCGACTACTTCGTTAACCCTCCTATAGTCGATGCAAGGCCGTACGGATCCATTCTTTTTACGAACTAATACAATAGGGGATGCCCAGGGTGATGTGCTTTTCCTAATTACCCCCTTAGCTAAAAGAGCATCTACCGCCTTTTTCTCTTCTTCTGCAAAGGCCAAGGGCACTCGCCTTGGAGGCTGCTTTATAGGCTTAGCTGTACCAGTTTCGATGGCGTGCTCGTTCAAATGAGTAAGACCCAAGTCCCACTCACCCTTTGAAAAGATGTCACTGTAGCTAGTTAGTGTCTGTTTCAATCTCTGTCTTTCTCCTGTACTTAAGTCCTTAGATGAGGATTCAAAAAGTTTGGATAAATACTCTGGTACCTCGCCTTTGGACATGTTTGGGTCCATGGTACTGACATTACGCGTTACATTTTCATTGTCAATTTGTATCCGCTTTACACTACAGTTGTTTGCAATCTCATTTTTGTTCTCGCATTCCGCAATAAGTGTCGGTTGGCCATCGATTTTCTCTGCCCTCCCCACCACTGTGTCTTGGTATATTGTTACTGGGTTTGAAAATGGGTTCATTATCCTGGCCTTATTGGTTACGTTTGTTGTCAAGTTGGCCAGTGAATGTGCCATGCAAAGCTTGTGTTTATCTTGAAACTCGCTTGACGGTTCTACTAAAAATACTGCATCATAGTCGTGGTCATTACTTTCGGTTCGATCGATGATTACATCAATTATTTGCTCCGAGAAAGCAGGGATTACGTAATTGTCAGCAGCTAAAACCCTTCTGGTCTTGTCTATCCCTATCTTAGTTACTGGTATTTTCACACCATCCAAAATTATCACTCCTTGACTGAGCATTAAATCTGCTGGGCCTTATCACTGTTTTGTAGCACATCAATTCCCAGAAGACAATCATCCTCGATGTCTGCAACTATAAGTTCTCTTTTCAGGTTCAGGGAGTCAAGCTTCATGTTGAAAAGACCTTTCCCCAACTCGCCTAAAGGATCACCTGTTGCCCCTGTTAGACATGCGGATTTTTCAAGGTTTGGTTTCGAATACAATTTTTTATATACTTTTGTGGACAAAACCGTTTTTGAAGCTCTAGTGTCTGCTGTAAATGTGATAGGAACACCTTCCATCTCGCCCTTGATGTAAACACCATCACATTATTGTCGTTTACACCTTAACGGTCTGTCAGATTTCCCTATTTCTATGATTTTCTCATTTTTCTGGCCGTTATAATCCAAAGAGACCTCTCTTTGGCCGCAAGAGAAGGTCTTTTCTAGTTTAAAGGTTTCGGGTTTCTGTATGCAGGGGTCATATTACATGTACTGTTCTGGCTACCTTGGTCCTGACCAGGATTGGATGTTTGTCTGTTTGGACAGTCAGCGACTCTATGTCCTCGTGGTTGGCAACCGAAACAGACTATTCCGTATTTGTTCTGGCTTTTGGGTTGGTTGTTATATTTCCCATTTGGCTTAATTCGGTCTTGCTCCAACTTAGTGATCCGGTCTAATAACTGCTTGAACATGGTGGTAGTCACAGTCTGTCCATGGATTCATGTTCTGTATTATCGTGGACGAGATCATCTAAATTATGATCTGTTTCAGTAGTTCTCCTTGTGCTCTTCTTGTGCTCTTCTGGTCTAAAGCCCTTGTTACTTTTAGTTCCCCTGGTCTGTATCAAATTTACCACATGGAATACAGCCTCATCAATATTCTCGGGCTCCTTGTGATATTCTACTTCGAACCGAATTTCTTTATTGGAAAGACCATCCAAAAACTTCCTCACAAGGTCCTCTTCGCGAGTTCTACGGTCTCTGTAACCGTGAGCTCGGTCGTACAGCCTCTTTAGATCAGCAGCAAATTCTTCAGCCGTTTCCCAAACTCTCTGTGTTCGCCTGCTAAACTTAGCAGCAAATGCTCTTGTGGTCTCCACCACCCTATACCGACTGGTCGTCTCTTTGATCAGCTCGTCATAGTTCAGGCCAGCGGGCTATTGTCATGGCGCTGTATCCGTCGTGCGTGCGTCCGCCACGACGAACCACAAGCTACAGATTCTGCATCCCGATGTGAATCTACACATGATCAAGCTATGAGCCAACAAACCGTGGAGTCTACTGCCCAGTCTATGATGGCCATTCGTCGTTGCGGTTTGGTAGGCGAAAGGTTATTTCACCTGAGCTTTCGAAATGTGCCGAACCATCCATACTTGTAACTGATTCGCGTTCTCAAATAAAATATCTCGGATTGCGCGGTTTCGTATCGCTGGATATGCTTTAGTAAAATTGCATATCCCACCTTTCTGTCACCACAAAAAATGTTACGCGCCGGTGTTTAACTTTGGTAGGGCGGCTCGTTGGCGCGTCAGACTCGTTGACGAGCGGACTCGTTGGACTATTGAAGGTATCAAAATAAGAAATAAAGCCTCGTCTATGTTTAAAAGAAGGTGTGGTTTTTTAATTGCTGGTCTATCTTTCTATTTCATCAGTTGAAAATACAAGTTAAAAGTTGAAGCCAAAGTTTCTATTTAGAGATGTAAAAGGTGTTCACCTGGTGAAAGCTCACATGCGATATGCGCAATGCACAATTGGCCGATCCAGATGTTGGTCCAATATTACAAGCGAAGGAAAGTGATATGCGACCAAAATCCTCGGAAGTCAATACATGGAGCCCGACAGCACGTCACTATTGGACATTATGGGAAAGTTTAACACTATCTAATGGGGTGCTGATGAAACAGTATGTGAAGAAAAACGGGACAGGAGAATACATGCAAGTCATTGTTCCAGAACGGTACAAGCCAGAGGTGTTGTATCACTACCATAACTCTGTAATGTCTGGTCACTTGGGGACAAAGAAAACACAACAGAGATTGATGCAACACTACTTCTGGTTTAACCTGAAAGAAGATGTTAATTTGTACATCAAGAAATGTGATATCTGTGCTGCCGACAAGAGTCCTACGAAGACCCCTAGGGCCCCTATGGGTAGTTTAAAGACCGGAGCACCTGGTGATGTGGTGGCGATGGACTACCTTGGTCCACTACCCCTGACTCCTAGAGGGAACCGTTATATTCTGGTTATAACTGATCACTTCTCTAAATATGTCGAGATCATATCGGTACCAGATTTAACAGCAGAAACGTGCGCGGCAAAACTTCTAAACGAGTTCATGGCGCGATGGGGCTGTCCTTTCGCATTCCATAGTGATCAAAGGAGAACATTTGAAAGTAAGGTGATCAAGGAATTGTGTAGGATGCTTGAAGTCCGAAAAAGCAGAACTAGCGCCCGACATCCACAGAGCAATGGACAGACGGAGAGATTCAACCGTACTCTCGTTAAAATGATTAAAGCGTACCTACAAGGGGAGCAAACTGATTGGGATCTCCACCTCGGGTGCATAGCAGGAGCTTATCGTGCGTCACCGAATGAAACGACAAAGTGTTCACCGAATCTGCTGACGATCGGCAGAGAAGTAAGGCAACCAGTAGAGTTAATCTACGGGAGCAGCACGAATACATCCGCGCATCCGACCGTTAACGTCTTATGGCGAGTATGTGGACACATTACGGACTAGAATGCAAAAGGCGCATAACATAGGGAGACGACACATCGGATCGTCAGCCGCGCGCAGCAAATCGATTTACGACACAAAAATGGCGCTGAATAGGTACAACAAGGGCGATGTTGTATGGTGTCTAGCCGAGTCGCGAAAGGTGGGCGTGGCACCTAAACTCGAAAGGTCGTTTGAGGGTCCTTATTTAATCAAGGCGAAATATTCGGACCTCAATTACGTCTTGATGATTGATAACAAAACCAAGGAACGAACGGTGCATCACGACAAATTGAAACCATATGAGGGAAACAACTTGCCGAGATGGATAGCGCGTGCGAGACAGAAGCTGTCATCCTCCGCTTAATATTTCGTCTTTTGATCTGGTCGTCGCTCTAAAAGAATCATTATTGCAAATCGTCTGACTTTATTCCATTAAATGAAGCGTAACACAAATGAAGCCTCGTCTAATTTTAGAAAAAAATTCTCTAAGACAAGTCAACTATGAAACTGCAAAACCTCAATATCATCATTAAACTCAGCTTAACCAATCATAAAGAAAACTAAAGATTCATCAAATAACTTTAAATCTAAAGTTACAGCACTCTGCCTCAATGTTTAAGATGTAGTCTAATACCAATCCACTGACCAGCGTTTCCTGTTTCTGTATTTTCAGGTATTATTCTACATCAAATCCTCACAACCTCAAACACGCAACGTCTGAAAAAATGTATAAGTGCGTACAGTGCGAAAATCAGGGGCAGAAGTACGTAAAGGCGAAATATAGAGTCGTTCACCACATCCTAAAACATCACCTCCCGCTAGACAAGGCACCTTTTTATTGCACGCTGTGCATGTTCAGATCATTGAATAAAGAACAGCTGACAAGACATGTTGTACAGTACAAGCGTCACCAGAAGATGGCGGTCGATATGGGGATCTTGGATCATAGCAGGTTCCTAATGGAGAATAAGGCTTGCTACAACATAACAGAGAACATAGACTTCAAGGTGGCAGAACTACATCTCCCCACATGTACGGCCAGTGAGAATCCAATCCCAACACCACCTCCACAAGCATCAAACCCAGCTACAACCACTACTCTACCAAAACCAACTCAGCAAACACGATTTACTCCAGATTTCAAATTCCTGCAGTCATTAGTGACCCCATCAACCACGTTCTCAGACAAGCTTCGAACGCCGAACATACCTCAGAATGCTACGATCACCCAACCTCTACTTAACACTCAGTATCAATCAGACCGAATTACGATTCAAGTAACCCCGGAAGAATTAAGCCAGATAATGAATAGGAAGTCTACGCACAACATAACAGAAAATTTCACAGCAATACCTACTACCAACAACGTAACGAACACGCAGACCAATCCCGACGAATTCAACTTACTGAACGCTATTCTTAAAGACAACGATGATGAACTGGACTACACCTTTGATGACGACGACGAACCCGCAGCTAAGAAGCAGAAAATCAACAACGATCCCCCACACTCACTTACTACTTCGCACACAGAACGAACCCTCCTAGAGCAGAAGATTACAACGAATCAAAAGGAACCAACACAGACCAAATTCAACGCAGCGAACCAGAGAAACCACCTACCAGTAACCCCGAGGAAATTTTAACTACTATCACAGGAAAGTTCATTGAGGCCATTGAAAGAAACAGTCGTGCGATAAGATGTCTGGAAACCCATTCAGCAAGCATGGCGGAGAGCATGAACAAAATGAACAGAACGTTAGAAAGAATAGGAGAGGAGAGGAGAAGAGAGAATATGCGGAAAGATGGGCGGGAGGATAACAGAGCCAGTCATGATAAACAAAAATCAACCAAGGAAAATAAAGTACCCATCCTAAAATCATCAACGAACTATCACCAGAGGAAACATTGAACAAACACACCAAGATCATCACATGCTATGACTAATTTCTACTCTTGGACACTTCCATTTACCAGATGACACCATTTACCTGATGTTCCAGTAAATTCCATCAACTCAGTGATTCTAGCATTAATCTTATCGCTCAAGCAGATCCATTCTACTAACCTTCATCCACCTTTCGACACCCGAGTAATATACCTTTTAGTGTTAATCACGACATATCCAGGAGTTGTGACTTTTCCATAATTTTTCATCGCGACATATCCAGAAGTTTTGACTTTTCCATAATTTTTCATCGCGACATATCCAGAAGTTGTGACTTTCCCTTAATTTTATCGCGACATATCCAGGAGTTGTGACTTTTTCCGTAGTTTTTCATTGCGACATATCCAGAATGTGTGATTTTATTCACAGTTTGCCGCGAAACATCACTTAGTGAATTTGTAACTTTACCCGTAATTTATTGCGAAATATAGAAGTGAAACTCTGACTTTAACCGTAATTTACCGCGAAAGAACATTACCCAGACGAATACCCACAGACGAGCGACGGCAGACCAAGATGAAACTATTATACCAAAAACAAATCTTGAAACTAGATGTTAAGGATTTTTTTCATTTTTTTTTTTTCATTAAGTCAAATGCATAGGAGTAGAAAGGTCAATTTCATACATGTATATTACTAGGGAAGGGAACGAATATTCGAATATTCGTTTTTGCTTCGAATATTCGAATGCAAATCTGGTATTCGAATATTCATTATTGATAATGAAATATCATCTATTTTGACATTTTTAATCAAGAGAAATAACTATGTAAAAAGTGGCAACCTTTTGAATTTCGAGATGACTGCATCTTATTTGCAGTCATAACGCCAGTCGATACGTTTTGACACCTGTCAAGGTAGGCCTAAGACATGAACCAGGCATATAGATCTACGATTGTGACAGATCGACACACATCGACACTTCTAGCACCTTGAAATTTAACAAGGCTTTTAAAAGCTTAACACATTAAAGTACGCTTACATTATAATGATCAATCATTGGGTAAGTTGCATTAGCCATACAGAATTTCTATTTTTCGCAGGTGAGATTGATCACCAAGTACAACCACATAAAGGTATGCAATTCTGTCAGATAAACAAATAATAAAACGAGAACTTAGAATCAAAGAAGCTATAACATTATGTCTACGATGTAGCACTGAATCAACGCTGATTTTTTTATAATTATGATGACAATGATAACGGACAAGTAAGATTTTGTACTTTGATTGTTTAACCATGAGGGGATGGGAAGAAAATGAGTGAATAGTACATCTTTAAAAGATCGTTCTCTGTACTGGCAATTGTTAACACATTTTACGTAACGAAATAAGAATATAGGAAGGTCTAGCGTAGTTCTCAATCAAACAAAATTGTATTACAAAATTAGGTTCCCAAACATACTACGAGTACACGTACCGCTATATAGATCAATTTTTATCAAGCCCCGAAAACGAATATTCGAATATAATCGAATATCTAAAACGAATATTCGAATATGTATTTTGGTATTCGTTCCCATCCCTATATATTACATTTTAGAATTTTAATTTATCTAAAGGTTGGTGCAGAATATCTTTGGCAAAGTTTATTCTGCATTAAACCAGATAAATGAAAGCTGACACCAGGTCATACTAATGAGTCTTTTGTAAACATCTTAGTGTATGTTTTAAAACGTTTGTGAGCGTTTTTGAAGATAAAGTGAGATGTCATATTTTCAAATTGGTTTCATTTGTTTGAGCAATTTATTATTGAAAGTCAATTTGTTATTGAATGTCAATTTATCATTGTTAGAGTATACTGTTATTGTGTTTAATAACAAGTTTGTCCATGGTGTGATTTGCAGATTGTAAACTGTCAAAAAGCTTCGAGTTTAATTGGAAATTTATGCATATGCTAGATTGAGATGTTGTTTAAGAATTTAAGAAAGCTAAACTTCTGAGTATACTTATTAGATGGAAAAGCAATTTCATGTTGGGTGAATTGTGAGATGTGACTCTCATTGGTGTTTGGATTGGTGAATCCTTGGGAGAGGTCACATAGGATAATTCTAATATTGCTTTGGTACAATGGTGGTACATTGCAATTTGTACTGAGATTGCTACTTCCAACCTTTTAAGTATTCGATTTGAGTAAAGAAATTCATTCTAGCTAAATTTCCCAGTTTGCTGCCAGTTCGAGATGTATCGACACTCAACTTTCAGTGCACTGAGAGATTTCAGTAATCACTGAGAGATTTTGGTAACCGTTGAAAGATTTCAGAGATGTTTTCCAAAGATTTCGTAGAGATTTCAGAGACGCTTTCCAAAGATTTCAGTAACTTGATTTAAGATTTCAGTAACTTGGTTTAATATTTCAGTAACTTTTACAGATATATTTGTAAGATTTCATTGAGATTGCAGACATTTGATGTTAACGAGAGGATCTGTTAAGTTGAAATTCAAGGTCATGTTTGTTTAATCAGATTTGGACAGAGATTAATTATTTGCATATAATATGTTGTTAACATTAGTGAAAGTGATTTGTATCCGTTATAGGATAATTAGTTTTTGCAAATGTGTTCATAAATTGTAATTTGCTTTTTACATGTATTTGTTAAGGTCGTGGTTGATTTAACATTCTAGTCACTGCCCGATTTTATGTCGACTATGTCTGTGGTGGTGAATCTTTAAATGGCCCTGGCCGCCATACACTAGCGTCCACCGCGCATGTGCAAGGCAAATTATTGCGCAATCGGTGTTCACGCAAAAACCTGACCCGAAAATATATCTCTTACATTACGCGTTTATACGAAGAAAAAAGAATGTTATCAAATGAAAGATTTGCATAAACGTGTGGTACTCGAACCAAATTTTGCGTATATGACCCTGTGAATGATGCAATCCTTTGAGTTACGAAAGAAAAATGCGATTGAAAAAGGTAAATAATGAGCATTTATTGAAAACGGCAACATACGCAGGAAAATTTGTTGTTCCATTGTAGTTTTGTCATTATTCTTTCACATTCGGGCCACTTTAGGTTTGGATTTGTACGTTGAAAAGTAGAATTTTGCTTGTTTCCAAAGGAGGTACTTCGCTCGTAAGGGAGGTAATCCACACCGATTTCACCGGAAGTGCGCATTCCGAAACCGAAAGTAACCCTGCATGGTTCTGAGTACGGAGTAGAAAATCGTGAAAATTGCAGAGATTCTTGATATTTACAAGAATTTATCGGTATAATATTGCAGAATATCGTTCGTACATATGATTACATGCATGCAATTGATGTATATTTCTTGTATAATTACAAACACATGGTTTTTTTTGTCGTTTTCGTACCCAGACTAGTTCGTACGCACAGATATTAGGATTTAGCTTCGACGTCCGTAATAAATAGCTTGATACTATAGGGTTTTATATGTATGTTTTTTTTTAATTTAATTAGGTAGAAGATTATGATATTTAAGCATGAGAGTGACAAAATGATTATAATTTACCTAAGTGATGGTAATAAAATTGAAGCTTTTGCGAAGTACTTATTTCAGCAAATTTAGACTAGCATTTTTAAAAATTAAAAGAAATAAATGACAAAAGAATACACTGACAATTTTAGATTTCTATCTCCTCTTACTGTCAATTTTTTTGTGTTTATTGACAAGATAGCACAATAATTCACTAGTATAATACTACTTCAAAGTTGGAGCCTGTCGGTCTAACTCAGTTGGTAGAGCACTAGACCCATGATCGGTAGGTCGTGGGTTCAAATCCTGGTCGCGGCAACTTCTTTCTATTGAAAATTCAAATCTCTGTCTCACCTGGTTCAAGTGAGAACGCAGTCAGTGACTTCGAAAGAAGTAGTGCGAGTACTGGTATAAGTAAGCCAGGAAAGCACTGGGAAATGGCATGGACTTTTTCCTGTTTTCGACTTTGAGCTCCATACAGTGCTTATAAATCCTTGACGATTCCTGTTGAAGTCATAATATTGCTTGTTTTCTTTTTCAGATTTTGAATTGAACTTCAGTACTTGAAATACTTTTCACAGTGTCACAGAGTGATTCTGCTATAATTGGCTCATATATAGAGGTAACTATGTAATATATACTTTTTCAGAAAATTGCCAAAATTCAAAATTAAATTTAAGAGATACTGAAATACTGTATACCATTTTCCATGACGAGAAAATCTTGAATCTACAACAGAGCAAGTTATTTATTTTCAGGCATTGCATACACAAGCTACATGTATTTGTACATGTTTGAGTTTCTGACATCAAATTTGTTATAACCTAGATACTTTCAAATTAACACACCTCTCACCTCTGATTCAAGTGAGAACGCAGTCAGTGGCTTGGAAAGAAGTAGTGCGAGTACTGGTATAAGTAAGCCAGGAAAACACTGGGAAATAGCATTGACTTTTTCCTGTTTTTGACTTTGAGTTCCATACAGTGCTTAAATATCATTGACGATTCCTGTTGACGTTATAATATTGCTTGTTTTCTTCTCCAGATTTTGAATTGAACTTCAGTACTTGAAATACTTTTCCCAGTGTCACAGAGTGATTCTGGTATAGTTGGTTCTTACATAGAGGTAACTATGTAATATATACCAGAAAATTGCCAAAATTCAAAATTAAACTTAAGAGATACTGAAATACTGTGTACCATTTAACACGTTTGAGTTTCTGACATCAAGTTTGTTATAACCTAAATACTTTCAAATTAACACAACTCTTGTTTGTACCTGTATATCAGTAGGGGAAGCTCAAATTTTGTCAAGTATTTTGTAGTTGATTTAAAAACAAAGTATTTTAAAAGGATTTGTTAAATGCAGGCATGTGTAGAAATGTATTGAAAATTGTATTGTGTTAATATTTGCCCACCATCAGCCTGTTTTAGGAGAGCATATTTGACTGGCTGTGTAATGGACAAACATTAATAATAGTGGTATCTATAGACATTTCCATCCAAGATTTAAAAACTATATAATTTCTATTTTCTCAGATTTCTGATTCTGATGAAACTCTGCCACCAAGTCCAGGTTCAGAGACTCAGCCTCCCAGTCCAAACAGAGCTGTGAAAGTTGGAGAGCCTGAACTTGAACCTCGGCAAGAACCAATGGTAAGAGCCTCTTCATATTTAACCTTATATGACAGCCAGGTGATTTCCGATTCTGATGAAACTCAGCCACCAAGTCCAGGTTCAGAGACTCAGCCCCCCAGTCCTTACAGTGGAGTGAAAGTTCAGACCCAAACGTGTAGTCTTCAGCTTGACAGTGTGCTACAGTTAGACACAGCAGAAATTGATACTTTTGAGAGTTGTAGTCTTCAGCTAGATAGTGAACTACCATTACAAAGTCAACATATTCCTTCAACTCCTGCACTGAAAAGAATAAAATTAATAAATAATGATCAAAGTTCCCAGACATTCTTGACAGGAGAAATATTGTGCAAAAGTGCAAATGTATATGCCGGACCTGTATGTTACCTTCATGAAGGATCATATGTAACACAGACTCATTTGTCAGGAGAATTGGAATTTCATGGCATTTTTCTTCAATAGAAAAGTAAGGATGAGTTCTTTTTTAGAGAAGCATAATATACATAGTAAAAAAAGTTTAGCAACAAAATGTAAATATCTTTAGTAGCCAAAATATTTTTGTTTTAACATAAAATCAAACGTTTACACGATAGATTATAGCTAGAAAACACAAACAAATTTATATCGCCATAGCGTGCGTCTTGCAGTCCAGGTGCGCATTTCCGGTTTTCATGTCTGCCATGGTATTCATGTGTTTGGAGCATAATTCTAGAAAACATTTAGGCGTGACCATACTTGTCTTTGCCCAGAATGAAAAAGGCCACAAAAAAGACTTTTCTGCAACGCTGTTTGACTACGTCAAGGACTTACGTTAGAAGGACGTTATATCGCTTATGTGTTCCTACGTGCCGGAACCGGCGATAAAGATGTCCTTTTAAATTTTTCGTAATCTCAAAGCATTAGCAATGTTTGAGGATGTTATATAAGCCAATGTTTGTGGTTTGAGATAGTCCCGGTCAAGGACGTCGGAGAAAAACGCCACGAGACGATGACCGTCATAATTTCGTAACGTCAAGGCAAAGATGTTCCATATTCTTACCAAAACTTTGAGTGGTTTCAACAGTAATACCAAAATAGAGTATCCTCATTTACCATCCATGATTGTCTCCACAGACCAAGGGTTACTAGACGTTGACTTTACGTTGTAATTTCCCTGACGCTACACCATGAACGTTACAGACCTTACTGGCATAGAGTCCTAAATGTTGTAAGCGTAAACAACGTTTATTTTCTCCCATTACCACCATTCTGTTTGATTTATCACCAATAGAGCTCATATGGCGCATTTAGGGGAAGACGTGAACGTGATCCTTATGACGTGAATGACGTTCAGTCTCTTAATAAAGTAGTGAATGTTGATACTGGGTACAAACTTTTTAAGTGGATTAGAAAACGTTTCAATGCTGTTCTTGCTAAAAATGACCTCATAACCGATATCGAATTTTATTGTGACTTCTTGTTTTGACCCCCCTCACCTACGTTAAGACACTGTTTCTCAGACAGTATTTAACGGTTCCACAAAGCAACCTTTGAATGTTGTGTGTGAATGCATATGCTAAAATATATATAATGGTGGTGAAATAAATATCACAGAAAATATATATTTTCAATTAACAAAGTCAGTGTTGCTAAACTTTTTTTACATGGTATATATCTGCAGAATCATTGTTATGTAAATCTAGCATTACTTGCATTGGCGCAGCTAGTTTTTGTAATGGCCTAGCAGTGGATTTGTATAATTTTGCTACAGACCATAAATTAGTCTTAAAGCAATATTATTATGAATGGGTGTCAGCAATTGTGAACATGAATGTTAGTGAAATAAATAAGGATGCATTTGCAGCAAAGGTTCACAGAATTTTAAAGCAAGTGAAAAGTAAAAGAGGAGACGCAAAATTGAAATTTCTCAATGAAAGGTTTATTATCCCGTCACATACAGTAGCATCATCAGTAATTGCAACTCCACAAAGTCTTCCGGAAGCATCACAACATGAAAAATTGCTGATTAAAGTCAAGAAAAAGCAGAAACTTTAGCTGCTACGCGTGAAAGAAAAAAAACAATTGACTAGGGAATTACAAAGACAAAATTTACTGCAAAGAAAGCAAAACTAGAATTAAATGAGAATGAAAACAAACAGCTTAAACGTGTTTTAAAATCTAAGGAAAGAAACTTGAAGCTGGTAAATTATAAACTGGGAAAAGAGATAGTGAAAAATTCAAAATACAGACAGTCTTTTATTAATATGAAGAACAAAGAGTTGGAGCTGAAAAAGATTATTAAAGAATCCCAGTCTAAATTAGCCAATCTTAGACACACAGTGAGGGTTAATGAAGAAGTTGTTGCGTCTGCTAAACAAACTGCAAAGGAACTGGCAGAAGCTAATTTAACAATAGATTATTTGCAGGCCTTATTAAATGATTCTCCTGATGTACAGTTATACGATGAAACAAACAATAAGTACAATAATGAAACAGTCATGTGTGTGATGAATTTGACCGACATGAAAGTTCCCATTGAACGTGTTGGGCCCGTTATATGTGAAGTGGCCAAACTTTGTGGGAAAACTGTTGATAGGGTTCCATCTGCCTCAACTGTTAACAGAATTGTGGACAGCAAACTAGCAGTTTCTCAAAAACAAGTTGGTAGTGTGCTTAAGGAAAAAGATCACACTACTTTGTACACTGACGAAACAAGGAAGTATGGAAAGTGTATACAGAGTTATATAGTAACTGATGAAGAGCAAAACTCGTATGTTTTAGGTTTGCGTGAGATGGTAGACAAAAGTGGTCAGAGTACTTTAGATGTATTTAATGATATATTGTCTGATATTTCAGCTTACTGTCATGAGGCAGTTCATGAGAAAGACATTGGCTATACTATTCTTAGCAGTATTAGAGATACAATGTCAGACAGAGCTTCAACAGAAAAACATTTCAATAAATTATTTGAACAGTTCAGGAGAAAAGTTCTGCCACAAGTGATAGACAACTGGGAAAACTTAAGTGAAGAAGAAAGACAGCTTTGTTCTAAAATGAATAACT
The DNA here is from genome assembly GCA_963680895.1 of Fragum sueziense. Lineage (NCBI taxonomy): Eukaryota > Metazoa > Mollusca > Bivalvia > Cardiida > Cardiidae > Fragum > Fragum sueziense. The sequence goes on from OY804597.1 coordinate 28,029,688, forward strand.
TCTATTGCGGATTACATTTATTAGTAGGTATGGCAAACACATGCGAAAGTACTCTTAAAAAATTTGAAAAAAAAATACTTGGATGGAAAAGACATTGGATCAGCAACAAAGCCTGAGCTGAAGCGCTACCATAAAAGTGAGAGTGGAACCTTGCGCCTGATAAGAACTTCATCAAAGTGCTTTGCTGTTGGGCAGGATGAGAAGAACGGCGTAAGTCTACAGTGGATGACATATTTGAAGTCAAAGAATGAGAGGAACTATATTGTCAGATTCAAGCACAATCGTTTTAATCTTGTCTTCAGCTTAGCCTTAGCCGTATACTTCCATCGTCAACAGATATCAGAATTCCTAGATACGGTTCATGGTTCAAGCAATGACTTACTGAAAGCTGTGACATTGGACATAAAAGAAGACCTCCTATTGTCGGGATTGAAAGCATTTGGATTGATTTCTAAGCTTATTAATGGCCCATTGTGGAAAATAATTGAGGCACCTGGCCACATACTTGAAATGAACATATACTACAATGAACTGATAGATTTTCTCACAAAGGGTGCAAATGACATTGATTTAATTGGTCATTTTACCAGAGGAGAGTCAAGTCCTTTCAACACTGTTGTGAGAGAATATGCCGAATCAAGGGTTTTACTGGAAGAAAGCGATTCGTTGAATGAAATACTTTTCCCAATGTTACAGGCACTTTTCTTGTCAATGTCTGATTTGTTGAAGAGGATGGTAGCAGATCATCTACCGGGTGGTGCATTTTTTAATCCAAGTGAACAAGTAATAGCGGAAACAAAATCGGCTATGAAACATAACAAACTTCCAGAATTTATATTTGGACAGTTAGACCAACTACTGCGATATAGGCCAAATGCAACCTTACTTACCAACGAAGCCTACTTAATGTATTCACATAATAAAACAAGGGAGTGGCTCAATAATTTGAATGAGGATGAGAGACAGACACTCGTTAGTAATGCAAGAGCCGAAGGAAAACTTATAAGGAACCAGTTTAAAATACGTCTGAGAGAAATTGAAGCCAAACGATTAGAAATTCAGGAAGAACGAAGACGAAAACTTGAGGAGACAGAACGGAAAAGAATACGAGACCTGGAAAAAATGACTAATGCTGTTTGTGATTATGGTCTATGGCAAAGTGAGGAACAACTAAATGAAGGTTTACAGAGACTTAAAACAGACACTGACAGACGAGAAGCACTGAAGTCACAATTAAGGTTCCGTAAAAATGTTTTAAAGCAGAAACACGGAGATCTTAATGTTCAATTTTTCACGAAAGGGTCCAGATGGCAAATATTTGGCAATACCTATAGACGAATTAAAACAAAATGTTCTGACTTTGATACAGGATTGTCTGGAAGTGGTAACTGCAGAGCGAGATGAAGAAGGTATACCGTTACTAGTTGGAAAAAATGTGAAGCACAGATTCAGTGATGGTATTGAATACAAGGGCTATGTGACCTATGTCAAGATTACAAAGAAGGTGATTTAGAGTTGTTAGTTAATTAAAAATCTTGGTTTTTCTTGGAACTCTTCACTGTAAGATGAATTATTATACATGTATATACATATAGGATTTGCGAAGATCCATTTCAGATGTGTGCAAAGGAACTAGCAGTATGATTGTTCATCAATATTTCAATGTAAGACTGCTGGACGGTTTTTAACTGCACTGTCACTATAGTTCTTTTACCAATCACCAGACTCACTGTAAATATGTACAGAATTTTCTCGCACCACGAGTACGAGAATATTCCAGAACTATGAATCTGTACTATCACAGAGTTACATTAGATCTAATGTAACTCCGTGGTACTACAACCTGTACAAGACCACTCAAAGTTAATGTCACTCCATGTTCTTCTTTTCACAACCTGCAACTTTTGCATCTGCTAAATCTTTTTTATACACCGCCTCTCCGGCGGTATATATTGGCGTCATCTTCTCCGTCTGTCCGTCCATCCGTACGTCCATCACACTTTACTTGTCCGGGCTATTTCTCAGAAAATAAAGGCTTAAATTCAACGAAACTTTATGCGAAGGTTTATTACCAAGAGCAGATACGCATATCGTTTGCATGGAAAAGTGGCGGAGTATATTGTGACTATGGAACTCTTGTTATTTTGCTGCTTTTGCTTTAATTTTGCTTACTAATAATTCTTTCTGCTTTCCTGCCTGTCCATCAGTTATCAAATGTTCATGTTTTATTGGGGGATGGGGATTCGCATACTGTCAAGAGTCACACCTTACCTTTTCCCTGGCCATACATTTTCAAATTTAGCATTTTCTGTTTACATGATATGCAAACATTAGTAAGTAAACCCATTTGAAGTACATGTTTAATTCATTTAAGCAAGTTAAAATGTTAAATTATATTATAACACTTAATATATTCATAGAGTACATTATTTTGTACGTGGGTGTGGTACATGTAATATCATAGTCTAAACATTCAAATTATGTATATGCATGTATTTTGGCCAAAGATTACACCTTCATTCATACATTTGATACAGTCCGCCGGGCTAGCGCAGTTGGTAGCGCTTTAGACTGCGGATCAGAAGGTCCGTGGATCGAATCCCGGTCGCGGCGACTTCTTTCAGGTGAAAATTCACCTCTTACCTCTGATTCTAGTGAGAACGCAGTCAGTGACGGTGAAAGAAGTAGTGTCAGTAAGCCAGGAAAGCACTGGTAGGTGCACTAACCGCCACGATATAACTGAAAGATTGTTGAAAGTGGCGTTAAACCCGATTCAAACAAACAGTTGATACATCTAAGTGCAGGAACACATAACTGATTTGAAACACCTTATTATTTAACTTTTGAGCTTAAATAAATTTTCCTTGTCCATTTTCAGATTATATTTTGTGGTGTATCATCATTGAATGAACACTAAGAGACAGAAAAAACTGCGGCAAGTTCCAGGAATAGTTACCTTTCAGGTTAGTATTGCATAGAGAAGCAGCCTGAAGTGAGAAATGTGCTAAAAAACATCTTTGGTGACATTAAGGTTATTAACTAAGGTCAGGTTTTTTTTAACATCAAAACATGGACTTTTTTCATGGCTCAAAACTGGCTACTATCCAACTTGTTGTCTGTCAATGTTTTGATAACAATTATTAAAGCTGCACATTTTTGTGAATGGTTTGTCATTGTCTACCATAATATGTAGGTTATTACATGTATTTTAATCATTTTCAAAATCAGTGATTGTTGCTACATACACATAACCACATCGATGAGAGAGGGTAGGATATTAAAGTTAGGAAATAACACAATTTTACCTTTTCTTTTCCATTATTATTCCCATAATCACAAATAATTGAACATTACGCTCCGTTTCTATATCTCTTTAATGTCTGTCTTTCGATCTATATCCATCTCAATCCCTCTCTCCCAATGGCTGCTTGCAAGCGCCTTATATATCTCCCGTGAACATAAATCACGTGAGATATATATAAAGCTCGTGCAAGCGCTATAACAACATTAATCAGAGTTGTCGTAATTATATCAAAAATGAATGACGTCACAAATGACGGAGCGAAACGGAGCGTAATATTATAAAACAGAATATCACGTGATCGGCAACGGAGTAACAACTTTTTGACTTGAAGAAATGAAATTAAAGATTAGACCGTATGACAATACAGTCTAATCTTTAACGTCTTTTTTCCAGTTGTAGTCACAATCAAACGGACAAACAGAGAAAATATTGCGAAGTTCGAAACACTCCGGCCGAAAACAAAGTATGGCATAATTATATTAAACAGTATAAGCATAAATCCATAACAGGGTTTAATTTTATCAAAGAAACTGACATTTCGGTCAAACAAAAACATTTTACCGGTGTTATTCCCAAACCCCGCAAATACAGCTTGTTTGAAGCTGTAGTTACGAGATTTTATAATAACACAGACGGTTATTAAACATAATATTAAACCCTGTTTATTTGTGCAAAATTTATTACTATTTGTAGATAGCTACCTGCATATTCCAAATGTAAAACACACATTTAATTACACATTTCACTACTTATGAAATTCCATATAGTCCTGCTCCACTGTCGAAAATTCATATATTGTCTCACTGTCTTTTCCACAATGTTTCTAGTTAGCGTCACGGTGTATATTTTAGTTTTTCGTGTTATCGATTTATCTGACCAGTCTATTTTCATCACTGTTCTTTCTTCGTCTTCATCTTCGCCATAGTAGTCATCGTCGCCGTCTTCGTCGTCGCCGTCTTCGATTGTTTCATCTTCCTCGAAGGACTCATCCGATATTTCAACGTATTCGGAAGCATCATCAGCGGGTTCCTCGACATTATCATTTTCCATGTGTGATTCGTCCATTTTTTCATTCACTACTTCATCGGACGAGACGCCATTAAACACATTCAAATCAAAGTCCTCCACAAACGAATCATTTCCAATCGGAGTATCTACATCGTGAAGAATATCCAAAATATCCTCCTCGCTACTGATTGGCTCATAATATTGATTGGAGGTCCGATCACTAATGTCTGATTGTCGTTTGGCTTTAAGCGCTAAATCCTTAGCCTGTCTGTCATCTAAAGAGTGAACCGTTGATGCGTGTATGCTGATATAGCTTCTCCGAATGAACGTGGCTGGGCATAGCGGACACATGTAATCATCAGTTGTACCATGTCTTTCTCGGATATGTATAGAAAGATTCCTCTTATAAGAGTATTCTTTGCCACAAGTATCACATCTAAACGACATTTTCTTTTTGTGAACTGAACTGGTCGAAATACACTGATTGAATGAATTAAATAAACACGCACGATATTTAAATCACATAACACAGTTTGCACGTGCACGAAAGGGTTGGGCCGACTCCGTCTCGTAATCACACGGCTCCGTCTTGTATATACATATGTACATGCTCCACTGACCACAACTCGGGAACTATGCCGTCTTGTTAGTGCCACCTTTACTAAAGAAATGTTTTCATCTTCTGCAACGCTTTTTCCTTGGCTTCGCGGGGTAATCGACACCTCGAAACTTCTTGCAATAGGAGGTCACTATTAATAGGATATTGATCTGCACCAGCTTCTTTTCTTGTACACTCCAGCGGATAGAGAAGTTTAAACGATCTGTTGATGACTGTTCCACTTGATAGTTTTACCTTCGCGGAGCGAAAATGACCATCATTGCTTCTCACAAGCTCCGTCAATCTACCCATTTTCCATGTCCCACGCGGTGTTGAATCTTTTACCAGTACCACATCGCCTTTCGTTGGTTCACTTTTCGCCTGAACTCTTTGTTTTTCCGTTCATTTTGACATCTCTCCCTAATGCTATTCAGGTATTCTTCCCTCCAAATTCTCCAAAAAACCGTCAACAGTTTTTGTCCCTTTTTCCATGTTTTCAATAGGCGATCACTGGTTTTTTCATATGGGTTGAAAACGGGATCATTGGAATCGTCTACACTTTTGGGAATACCAATGTTTGGATTCAATGTCAGAAAATGGTTTGGTGATAGTGGTATATTTGAATTGATATCATTGTCCACATAAACCAGTGGTCTTGAGTTGATGATCGACTCTGCTTCTTTAAGAACAGTCTGAAGTTGGACTATAGTGTACATTCGGCGTCCCATTGTTTTACGCAGTGACCTCTTTACCACTCCTACAAGTCTCTCATAAAAGCCCCCCATCCACGGAGCCAACTCTACTATAAATCTCCAATTTATTCCTGAATCCGAAACATATGACTGTACATCCTCACTTCGTTCGATTTTCCAAATCTGTTTCACTACTTCACTAGCTGCTTTAAACTTTTTAGCGTTGTCACTCACTATTTCCACCGGAGCTCCTCTTTGAGATACGAATCTCCGAAATCCCATAAGAAACTCTTCAGTCGTCATATCTTGTAAAAGTTCAAGATGAACAGCTCTTATTACCATGCAGGTAAAGAGACACACTCATGTTTTTCTTTGGACCATCAGCTGTCTTGACGAATATTGGACCGAAGTAGTCAAGTCCGGTTCTTGAGAACGGAGTATCTTCTCTCACTCGAGACGGAGGTAAAGGTGCGATCGGTGGCATTTTGTAGGGACCTCCTTCTCATCGTCGACATACACTACACGCCTTTAGAATCGACCTTATGACAGCTCGACCCTTAGGAATCCAGTATTTTGATCTAACTCGTGCTAGCGTCTGAGACACCCCACTATGTAAGTTCTGTTTATGCACTCTTTCCACGATCATCTGTGTCAGCTTATCTTTCCCATGAAGTAGAATCGGAAATCTTGCACCTTGACTTAAATCGGAATGCTCCAATCTGCCCTTGCACCGCAGTATTCCAAATTCATCCGTAAACAGTCTAAGCCGTTGAATCAAATTCATGCGCCCATTAGTTTTTAGACTGTTTAATTCGTCACTAAAATCTTTTTTCTGTACGAACTGTATCCACATTCTCTCAGCTTCTTCAAGTTCGGAGTTAATCAAACTTTCACTTTTCACACTTTTCTTTGTCACTTTCCTTACAAATCTCAACACCCATGCAGTGACTCTAACCAAACGGGTAAAGGATGAAAACCTCAAATAGTCAATATCAAACGGAGGAGAACACACAACCTTTTCACTTTTTACATCTGTATCACATGCACTTAACACATCTGTAATTTCTTGTTCAACTTCAGTATCTTGATGATCTTCATTTGGCCATGTCTCCGGCGGCCCTGTTAACCATTTCGGACCATGCCACCAGTTATCACTTTCAATCAAGTCTTTAGCCGCCATTCCTCGAGTTGCAATATCTGCTGGATTTTCATTCGTTTTCACGTAACCAATTCTCATTTCAGTGGCTGTTTATCTCATTTACACGATTCTTTACAAACGCGGGAAGCGTTTTACTCGACAGAAGCCATCCGATAACACATCGAGAATCAGTCCACAAATATGTTTTTTCTATTGGCACACTCAACTGTCTTTTTACAAACTGTAAACAGCTCGTTCCTATCAGAACCGTCATAAGTTCGAGTCTAGGAATTGTAATTGTCTTCACCGGAGCTAAACGCGACTTTGCAAACACTAAATTAACACTGGCTGCACGTCCCACGGACTGACGAAGATACACTGAAGTAGCATAAGCAGCAGCTGACGCATCACAAAAGCAGGCAAGCTCATATATTGGTTCATTTACGTCTTGTGAAATACACCTAGGGATATTAAAGTCACATAATAGTTTTAATTCGGCACATAACTCACACCACTCTCTTATAGATTCAGCGTCCGTGATTGGATCATCCCAGTCTAGTTTTCTGATCCACATGTTTTGGAGCAGAAGCTTCCCCCGGAGCAAAATGGGATTGAACAAGCCCATTGGGTCAAACACCGATGCTATCGTTTTCAGCGCACTTCTTTTACTCAGTACATCTGGTTCTTCCAAATGGAAATTCTTAATGGACAATGTGTCTGATGTGAGATCCCAGGTATGTCCAAGTACCGTCGATACTGATGTAGTAGATCTATCTCTTTCTGGAATAGCTTCAATCACTCTTTCATCATTTGAAAACCATTCTCTCAAATTCATGGAAGCTTCATGAAATAACGTTTTTGCATCTTTGTACAACTCTATTCCTTCTGTGACGGAGTCAACTCCGGTGATCACGTTATCAACATAAATGTCAGCTTTAATTTTTTCCGCAACTCTCGAAGAATAACTGTCCAGGTGATTTTCTACTGTAGCTCCCAGCAGGAACGGGCTGGAAGTGACACCAAAAGGAACACGGCAAAACCTGTATTGTTCAATATTGTCCATGTTTGTAGATGGATTTTCGAACGATTTCAACCACAAAAATCTCGTAACGTTGCGTTGGTCATCTCTGAGTCCAATTTGCAGGAAAGCTTTCTCAATGTCAGCAATCATTGCTATTCGACGTAGTCTGAATCTCATCAACAGTCCACATAGATCATGGAGCATCACAGGTCCTCTATTCAAGCACTCGTTTAAACTGTTGTTATCTGGACGAGTTTTCGCAGAAGCATCGTACACTACTCGGACCTTTGTGGTGGTTTTTTGTGGTGTTATCACTGCATGATGAGGTAGGTAATGTATTTTGCCACTCGTCATTGAATTATCCACTCGTTCGATGACTCCTTTCTCAAGTTGATCCTGAATAATGTCGTCGTATTTCTTCAACAATTCTGGTTTGTTCGTCAACTTTCTCACACATGACTTTAGCCGGCCATAGGCAAGTTCCTTATTCATTGGCAAATCTATATCCTCACTTTTCCAAGGCCAAGTTACTTCATATCGACCCTCTTTGAACCTTACAGTCTTTCTGAAGTTATCCATTGCCATCTCATCATCTGTAGTGTCATATCTATCCAACACACCGATCGATTCTACTTTCCAAAAGTCGTCTTACTCAGGTTTCGTTTCTAGCGGACTATCAACACTCTGATAAACGTGTGCAGGTGGACAGTTCTTTCCATACGTCATTATGAGCATTGATGGTTCATCTTTGATTTCTCTTTCAGAATCCTCTGATCGGCCAGTCAGTATCCAACCAAGCTTTGAACGCAACAGATATAAACCTGGTTGAACCTCTATCTTTTGTGACAAAATAATGTCCAAATAAAAGTCATTTCCTATTAGAAGGTCCACAGAATTTGTCTCATTTGTTGTTGGAACTGAATCTGCTAGGTCAACACTACACAGTAGATGGTCGAGATTTTGAACACTTTTTATATCTAACTGCTTTCTATGGATATGTCCACTGATAACAGGCACAACACTAGCATTTAGACACATATCATCACCATTTTATAGTTTTATCCACAGTTGTGTAGAATCTATATGGATTGTCTTTGTATCTCTACTACCAAAGGTAGCCACCTTTATTTCCTCTTCGGAATCTTTCTTTAATCTAAGCTTTTCAGCCAGGTTCTTTGAAATGTACGTGCGTTGTGATCCACAGTCAAGTAACGCTCTCACTTCAATCGATCTTGTTTTGTCATGACTTTTAACTTCAGCTTTAGCGGTTTGCATCAAAACCATCTCTCCAGAGGATACAATTGCGTTTTCCTTTTTCACAGTATACCCTGTATTTTCTTTAGCCTCAACTTGGTCGGTTGAAGACTTTTTCTTTGCAAATTTCTTAGGACACAAATTTCTGTGATGAAAATATATTCACCACAATGTACACAGCTTCTATTTGCTTTGCACTCTTTAGACATATGTCTACCTTTCAAGCATCTGTAACAGCTACCCTTTTTTGTTTTTTCTTTCTTCAATTGTTTTATATGTTAAGCACTCATCGCTCCAGTGTGCTTTACCACAGTAGCGGCACACTTTTGAATATTGCCTTTGTCCTTTGGAACTGTCCGCGGTACTTGCCAACAAAGACTCCGCTGAACTCAATGGTATCGGAGCAGCCGCTCCGCCGTTAGTACTTGGTTTTTCATGTTTTGGAGCAGCATCACCTTTAGACGGATCCTTCTTTTTCCAATCTGATGATCTGCTATTACACTCTGCTTTTTCACAAGCGTTGATATATTCCATTAGATATTCTCTAAGCTTATGAATTGACCACTCTTCCTGGCTACCCTTTTGCAGCTCCAGTTGCTTTAAGACCTCTTCTGGCAGCTTAGAACGTATGATAGACACAACTATTTGCTGGTCCACACTCTGTTGAAGCACTTCTAAACTTCTTAAATGTTTTTCAATTTCATTTACAAATGGTCGAAAGCTCTGGGCTTTGTTTGAACACGGTGGTACATTCAGTAGCGCTTTGTAATGCAGGTCAACTATTTCCTGTTTGTTTCCGAACCTTTCTTTAAGGAGTTGGATAGCTACTTCGTAACTTTCATTTGCCAAGGGTATTCCGGCCACAGCAAGCTTTGCCTCGTCACGTAGTTTACTTAGGAGGTAACTGAACTTCTCTATGTTGGATAATCTCTTGTTTTCATGCACTGAACACTCAAACGCATCCCAGAATTCTGTCCACTTTAATTTATTTCCATTGAATACACACAAGTCCAACGTTGGCAGATTAAATGACACCATTTCTTTTTTATCTTTATTCTCATAGCGATGGAAGAATTCTCTTTGCTCTTTCATCTGTTTAATCATAAACTCCTGGACTTGTCCTTGTATTTGAATGACATGCTGCATTTCACTATCAGAATTCTTAGGTTTTATGTCACTGTTTTAGCTACATTATCCAAACACCGTTCTAATTTACACACACTTTCTTCTACACAAAGTAACAATTCACAATCCCCATCCAGAATTTTGTGAACAAATTCGGAATCACCATCGTCAATGACACTTGCTAATTCTTAAGACACATCCTCTAACTTAGTCTTGTATGTATTTAACAATTTCAAACGCACGTGTCCTATTTCGAGTAGTTCATCCTGGTCTTGTTAGTTAAAGACCTCTTGTAGAATCTTTTGTGCTTTATCAATTTCTCTTGCGAGAGTGTTCCTGTACCTTGTGCGTACACCTTTCACATATGAAACTTTCGACATTTTCAAGCAACGGGTTTCGGCGCCAAACAATGTGGTGGTGAATCTTTAAATGGCCCTGGTCGCCATACACATAACCACATCGATGAGAGAGGGTAGGATATTAAAGTTGGGAAATAACACAATTTTACCTTTTCTTTTCCATTATTATTCCCATAATCACAAATAATTGAACATTACGCTCCGTTTCTATATCTCTTTAATGTCTGTCTTTCGATCTATATCCATCTCAATCCCTCTCTCCCAATGGCTGTTTGCAAGCGCCTTATATATCTCCCGTGAACATAAATCACGTGAGATATATAAGGCTCGTGCAAGCGCTATAACAACATTAATCGGAGTTGTCGTAATTATATCAAAAATAAATGACGGAGCGAAACGGAGCGTAATATTATAAAACAGAATATCACGTGATCGGCAACGGAGTAACAACTTTTTGACTTGAAGAAATGAAATTAAAGATTAGACCGTATGACAATACAGTCTAATCTTTTACGTCTTTTTTCCAGTTGTAGTCACAATCAAACGGACAAACAGAGAAAATATTGCGAAGTTCGCAACAATATCAGATGGAACTTTGACATAATCGGAGGGGAAGTAGTGTAGTGACCTAAAAATTTAGTTTTCATTTTCATTGTTTACCGGCGGATCTTCCCATACAAATTAGTGGACCAAGTCTAAAATACAGAGTGTGCAATATCATTACTTACGGAGATTCAAGCAGAATGCATCCATAGATCGATCTCTTCACTCATTTAGCTGTATTTTAGTCTTTTTAAACTTGCATTTAGGCTACATGGATCAACTGGCACTTTGACGGTCATTGTTTTGAATTAGGTCATTACAATGCATTATGGGTAATTTACAATAGCAACAGAAGAAGGTTGACACGTTCTTGCTGTCTGCTGCTCTAAATTTGTAAACATTGAGCTGTCAAACTTTCTGTCGAGCATTTTAAACCAGATTTGAGCCAGTATTGACTTGATTATTTGATTAGGTGCTTATATATTTGTTTATTATTCACTTTTACTGAGATTTAAAGGGTGTTTTTGTGTATTTTGAGTGCCCACACCAGAGCTCCAGATAAGGTGCGTGATTGCGTTATTACGCATTCAAATATGTAAAAAACGCATTTCAAAGTCAACTGTGTGCGTCGCCAGACGCATTCAATGTTCAAGTAACGCATTTCGAACAATCGAGAGCGAGTGAAAGTTACTGGTTTCGTGCTAACGCATTCAACTTGTTTCTAATCGTCGAAGAGAAATTTCCCGTTATCTGTCACCGAATGTTTACAAATCACAGCCATTTCGATACCGGTGCCGCGTAGAATAATATAGAATAGAATTTAGCAAATCTTACGAGTTGTCGAATCTTACGAAGGCTTTATTATACGACACCGTATCGTTTTGTTTACGTTTGCAAGGTCTGTTGGGTTTAGTTTTTCCAAAATGAACTGTGTTTTGTTGGTTTTCTCTAAAAAGGGATTATACCTACTGGGTTGAGAGTAAATCACTCTCTTGGTGCTCAAAGTAGGGAGTGATCACTCTTTTACCCTAAAAATTATCTGGAGCTCTGCCCACACATTAGGAGTGTGAGCACAGTTTTCTTTGTGGGCAAGTGTGGACCACATATTTTGTGAGCAGAATGCACACAAAATCTGTGGGCTACGAATCATATATAAGCCGAGCCCACACGGCATTCAGGGACTCGAACTTCAGCTTTCATCAGGTGAACACCTTTTACATCTCTAAATAGAAACTTTGGCTTCAACTTTTAACTTGTATTTTCAATTGATAAAATAGAAAGATAGACCAGCAATTAAAAAACCACACCTTCTTTGAAACATAGACGAGGCTTTATTTCTTATTTTTGATACCTTCAATAGTCCAACGAGTCCCCTCGTCAACGAGTCTGACGCGCCAACGAGCCGCCCTACCAAAGTTAAACACCGGCGCGTAACAGTAGAATATCCCTAATGGCAACTTTAACAAGAGGGCCAAGATGGCCCTGGATCGCTCACCAGATAGAAGTTTGAAACTTTATCCATGCAGAACAAGACCCACCTTACCTGACCTTGGTATATCTAAGACAAGAACACGAAACTTAAGATGCGAGATTATGATTCAGCTGAAAACAGCTTTCTTAATCTTTAGTAATCAATATTTGTGGCTGTTAAAGTGAAAACCAAGTCGATAAAAAAACATCAATTTTGTCATAATCCAGGACACATAACTCTGTTCTGATAAAGATATTCTCATCAACCTTATGTCCATGTTGTTTTTTGATTGGTCAATATTTATTACTGTTTGAGTGAAATTAAAAACGAAATCGGCAATTTTGTCACCATCAAGGGCACACAACTCTGGTTTTTCTATTACGATCAATATGAAAAATGAAATCATACAAGATCTCATGGTCACCAACATTGTGACCAAGTTGTGTCTTCATTGGTCAATATTTGTGTTTTTTAGAGTGAAAATAAAGTCGAAAATGGCAATTTTGTGAAATTCAAGGGCCAATAACTCTGGTTTCTTGTGTCCAATCAAGCTGAAAATTTACCTCATTCAGCATCTTATGATTACCAACATTGTTGCCAAGTTTGTCTTGATTGGTCAATAAATGTAGATGCTAAAGTGTTAACAAAGTCGAAAATAGCAAATTTGTCAAATTCAAGGGCACATAACTCCAGATTTCCTACTTCGATGACACTGAAAATCGAACTCATTCATTATTGTATGGTTACCAACATTCTAGCCAAGTTTGGTTGAGATTGGTCAATATTTATAGATATGCTAGAGTGGTAACAAAGTCAAAACTAGCTTTTTTTGATATTCAAGGGTGCATAACTCCGGACTTCCTGATCTGATCTGACTCAAAATCAAACTAAACCATGAACTTATTGTCGTACATGTTTTGACCAAGTTTGGTCAATATTTGTAGATGCTAGAGTGGTAACAAAGTCAAAACTAGCGATGATATTCAAGGGTGCATAACTCCGGACTTCCTGATCCGATCTGACTCAAAATCGAACTCATTCAAGACCTTATGGTCATACATGTTTTGACTAAGTTTGGTTAAGATTGGTCAATATTTGTAGAAGCTAGAGTGGTAACAAAGTCAAAACTAGCTATTTTTGATATTCAAGGGCGCATAACTCCAGACTTCTTGGTCCGATCTGACTCAAAATCGAACTCATCCAAGAACTTATGGTCATACATGTTTTGACCAAGTTTGGTCAATATTTGTAGATGCTAGAGTGGAAACAAAGTCAAAACTAGCCATTTTTGACTTTCAAGGGCACATAACTCTGGACTTTTTGGTCCGATCTGACTCAAAATCGAACTCATCCGAGAACTTATGGTCATACATGTTTTGACCAAGTTTGCTTAAGATTGGTCAATATTTGTAGATGCTAGAATGGTAACAACAAATTGTGGACAGACGGACAGACGCCGACGGACAAAAAGCGACCACAATAGCTCACCTTGAGCACTTCGTGCTCAGGTGAGCTAAAAATTGGGGTGACAAACACTTTTGTCTGATAGTACATTATATTAGTCATCTATATGTGCAATATGACGAGAGGTTTACTAGAAATTTGATTTTCCCTTATCCCACCCCCAACTTACAAAATTCCAATATGGCGGCCACCACTCAAAACAAAAACGTATCTGAATTTTGGACATAAACACATTAAATGTGTCTAGATTTTGTTTCATATTATTAAAAACATGTTTACCCATCATCTGATGTGAAATGATATAACCCTTGTGCGCATATGAGAGATGTTAAGTTAAATTACTGCGTGCTTATTTAAAAATAAAGCCTCTTTATTTCCTAGTTTGAAATTTATGCCTCTGAAACAAATGTTGATAGTGCCAGAAAGAAGTTCATGCACTCTCTCAAACCGATATCAAAATTATTCTTGTATGTGTAGGAACACGATAAAATCCACATATGTGCATTTTATCCGTCAAAATTTGAAAATATATAAAGGTAATTCTTAGTGTCCTCATACTTTCGAACGCACTATTTCTTTCCCAAAAGAAGTCGATTCCCCAAATGAAGGGAACCGTAGCCCATATCTAATTATATGCTTATAAATAAAACAAAAACGTTGTATTAGATTTTCAGAAGTTGGCAAATGATAACATATCAGTTATGATTCCGTATATCTTTCACCATTTTAAGCCTTTACCCACCTGCCTTTACCTAGTAACCAAGTGAACATCGCTATTTGTAAAAAGCAATGCAAATTCCTAAGACAAAATTGTACCTAATCCTTTTTATAGTCTATTACAGCTTCCTTATACCACTTCTTCTGCCGTTTTCGACTTTGTTTACACTCTAGCATCTACAAATTATTGATCAATCAAAACAAAACTTGGAGACAATGTTAGAGACCATAACTCTAGGCTTTCTGATCAGATCCAATTGAAAATCAAACTCATCCAAGATCTTATGGTCCCCAACAATGTGTCCAAGATTTGTCTTGATTCTAGAGTGTAAACAAGGTCCAAACAGTCAAAAACGGTAATTTTGTCAAATTCAAGGGCACGTAACTCTCGATTTATTATCAGATCAGACTGGAAATCAAACTGAACCGAGATCTTATGGTCCCCAACATTGTGCCCAAGCTTTGTCTTGAATGATTGATATTTGTAAATTCTAGAGTGTACACAAGGTCGACTGCAGCCGAAAAGGGCAATTTCGTCGAGTTCAGGGGCACGTAACTCTCGACTTTCTGATCAGATCAAAGTGAAAATCGAACTCATCCGCGATCTTATGGTCCCTAACATTGCTTCCAAGTCTTCTTTTGATTGATTGATAATTGTAGATTCTAGAGTGTAAACAAGGTCGAAAACAGCCGAAAATGGCAATTCCTTCAAATTAAGGGGCACATAACTCTCGACTTTCTGGTCAGATCAAACAAAAAATCAAAGTCATCCGAGATCTTATGGTCTCCAATATTGCCTTTAAGTTTTGTCTTGATTGCTTGATAGTTGTAGATTCTAGAGTGTAAACAAGGTCGAAAACGGCCGAAAATGGCAATTTTGTCAAATGCAAGGGCACGTAACTCTGGACTTTCTAATCAAATCACTAGAGAGTAAACAAGGTCAAAAACAGCCGAAAATAACAATTTTGTCGAATTCAAGGGCACATAACTCTCATCTTTCTAATCAGATCATACTGGAAACCGAACTCATCCGAGACCTTATGGTCTCCAACATTGTCTCCAAGTTTTGTTTTGATTGATCAATTATTTGTAGATGCTAGAGTGTAAACAAAGTCGAAAACGGCATTTTTGACATTCAATGGCAGATAACTCAGCACATTCTGATCCGATCTGGCCCATAATCGAAGTCATCTGAGAACTTATGACCATACTTGTTTTAACAAAGTTTGATCAAGATTGATCAATATTTAAGTATGCTAGAGCGTAAACACCAAATTGTGGACGGACAGACAGACGGACGGACGGACAAAAAGTGATCACAATAGCTCACCTTGAACACTTTGTGCTCATGTGAGCTAAAAAACTAGATAAAAAGAGAAATCTGAACACAGAAAGGGCAAGGAAATATAGACGGAGGAAGAAACATATCGTAAATGAGAAACAACAAATCCCTTCTGAAGAACCCATTGTATTCAAAAATCGAATGCAAAAATGTAGAGCGATAAACGCTGCTAAGGATTCTTTAAGAGCTTACACACCAATTGCGGAAGCAGAAATCTTGAAAAGATTTATAGATTCTTCAAGTCCTAAATCTAAATCAACAAGGCGGTGTTTGGAATTCAATGAAACCGTGCAATGCAAAGAATTAATAAATAGAAAAAACTAATGTTTACATTAAGGCCCCTTTTTCCATGACGCAGCCTCAAATTAGAAAACGGAGAAAAAGTCCCTAGGGATTACCCCAGGGAGTTCACATGTGAAGTTTCATTGAACTTAGTCCAAGGGTTGCTGAGATCTGGCTGTGGACGGACGGACAGCGTGGCGACTATATGTTCCTCCGAAATTTTTTCGGGGTGCATAAAAAGAAACAATCAGATTCAATAAAAGAAGCAAGAATACAGTTCATACGAAAAATGCAGTCACACTTATTACTGGACAATCGATAGAAAAAACCCAAATCAAAAGCATCATTGTCAAGGGAAACTGGATTAAGGTAAGTTTGGAGAGAGGCCATGTGACTTGCAAATTTTGCGTTTATTCTGCGGCACCAAATGCCTATGCTACAATTTTCATCAAATTTTAAAGCGAAATATTTTTCTTTTTTTTGTGATGGTGAATGTCAAATGAACTATTTTATTATTCTTACTGTAATCAAATGCCAGAAAATTTTAGTATTTCTTATAAAATATAGATATTTTTGTCATAATCAGGCTGAAACAGGGTGGATGGGGTAAGATAGAGTCAATATGTTTTTTATTTGCTCGGAAAGTTGTGCTGATTTTTATATAGAAATAGCTCATGGTATTATTTTCAAAATATTCAGAAACAGAGAATATTTATTTGTTTTTTTTTTTTTTTTTTTTTTTTTTTTTTTTTTTTTTTTTTTTGACGAATTGAAAAAAGATGCAAAATTTTCTCAGAAAAATGTGATTTTTCAAATTATTCCGAATTTTTTTTCCAGAAAACAGTTTAAAAATCTTTCTTATAGTCATTTCATCACATTTGTACATATGTAAAGTCTCTAAATTGATAAACCAAATTACCATTTGAAATTATCTATCCAGAAGAGCTTGCTATATGACTAAAACATAAGGCAAAGCTCCAGAAAAGGTGCGTGATTGCGTAATTACGCATTCAAATATGCAAAAAAAGCATTTCAAAGACAACTGTGTGCGTCGCCAGACGCATTCAATGTTCAAGCATTTCGAACAATCGAGAGCGAGCAAAAGTTACTAGTTTCGTGCTAACGCATTCAAATTGTTTCTAATCGTCGAAGAGAAATTTCCCGTTACCTGTCACCGGATGTTTACAAATCACAGCCATTTCGATGCCGGTGTCGTGTAGAATGATATAGAATAGAATTTAGCAAATCTTACGGGTTGCCGAATCTTACGAAATCTTTATTATACGACACCGTAGTGTTTTGTTTACGTTTGCAAAGTCGTTGCGTCGCAAAGTAAACCATGTCCAGAAGAAAACGGAAAATCATGTCAGAATCATACATTTTTTAAAGCCAAGCGGGGAGGATACACTGCTCTGCACCTTTAGCATTATTCGAGTTTTGTTTTAACCTGTTATTAAAACGGCCGCGCATTATGCCCGAAAACATCACGTCGGCGGATCAGATAAGACCCTAACTTGGCGGAAAATTATGACAGACCGAGTTTCTGTTGATGAT
Organism: Fragum sueziense; assembly: GCA_963680895.1. Lineage (NCBI taxonomy): Eukaryota > Metazoa > Mollusca > Bivalvia > Cardiida > Cardiidae > Fragum > Fragum sueziense. The sequence goes on from OY804597.1 coordinate 28,047,560, forward strand.
TTCAAAGCGATATATGTCCGATAATTTGAAAATAAATTGCAAAGTCAACTGTTATTCAGAAAAAGATGGCAAGTACTGTATGACTAATTTATATTACCATGGTCGCTGGAGGGATCATTTTTTTTTTTAAAAAAAGGGGGGACTCTCTCTGCTTGTGAATAGTGACATTTACTGTTTTTATGAATAGATCATTGTGTTTTACTACCTTGTTTAGACTTCCAACATTTATTTGATAGTTTCACAATAGCGAAATCACTCATTTTGAATATTTTGTTGTATTTTAATACCTTGTTGAGCCATGTGAATCAGAGAAGTACCAATACAAGGAAAGAAAATCCTATAATCAATGGTTTGGTTTTTCCACATGAACCGTTTTTGGTCGGTTTTCTCCAAAAAGGGATCAGACCTACTGGGTTGAGAGTGAATCACTCTTTTGATGCTCAAAGTAGCGAGTGATCACTCTTTTACCCTAAAAATTATCTTGAGCTCTGATAAGGGTAATTGGTCATTACTAGTTAAGGGCAGATAACTCTGACACGTAAACAAGTCTGGAAACTTACCCTGATTGTTTTATATTTTGTCCAGGAAATGTTACTTTACAACATATGTACAAATCAAAAAAAAATAATTGGGTGGATAAAACGTAACCCCCGAGTCCAAACTTACCTTAAACAGGCGACTTATGAGCAAATGTTTGCAACGTTACAAGGAATTGTAATCCTCGGAAACCCAGTGGTCATAGCTACGCTACATGACCCCTCGGGTACTTGGCTAGGTAAAATTTGAATTAGCCGCTCCCAAATACCGCCGTTTCATTGGTTCCATCGTCATTTCATAATGGGTGGGTAGACCAATTAAACTGGCCGATACAAATCGCCAACATCTAAACAGGGATAACGTCAGAGATACGTAATTTAAACCTTATTCAAGGTAGATAACTGCGTAGGAGATTGATAAATCGCTTCGGGTAAGTTGTCAATATGAAAGATTAATATCATTTAACGTGCGAAAAATTTGGAGTTTCGAATTCAAAAGACTCCCCAAAGAAACTTTCCCCATCTTTCTATTTTACAGCCGTTTAAGATATCAGCGATCTGTAATTCTTATATAGTTGTCACACAAATTACAACTTATCATGAGCGCAGCCATATTGGTTGTAACTGACAACGCATTGACGTATGAGAGCTGTTATTTGATTGGGTCTTGCGCTCACGCGTTTCGGATCGATTTTCGGCGGCTAATTCAAAGTTTTACTAGCCAAGTGCCCCAGAGGTCATGTAGCGTAGCTATGACCGCTTGGTTTCCGAAGATGAGGAATTGTGTGACGGAAAAGAAATTAACTCCATATGGACTGTACGAAAGCCAAGAAACGACAAAATTTCTGACGATGTGAAAGAAAGGATTAGAGAAATGTGGATAGAAAACTCGCAACAAATTCATGACAAAAAGAAAATAATCAAGAATCGAGTCTCGAGACAATTGCTACACCGAGAACATAAAGCACATCCTGACATCGACCCAGTTTAATATTTACAAAAAGTTCCTTGCTGAAAACCCTGGTGTGAACATAGGTCAACGTACATTCGAATCATGCAGACCGCTTTTCGTGAAGCATGCACCCAGAAAGGATCGCGTTACATGCCTGTGTAAACAACACATGGAAATGAATTCTTTATATAAATGTGCTAGAAATTTGCGTAAAGAAACCAATGACAAATACGGACAGGAAAATAGAGTATGAATATGTGTACCAAAAATTCTAAAAAGAAAATTAAGATCAAATAAAACTTTTCCAATTTGTGTTAAAAAAGACTATCTGAATTTATGGTCCTAAATGGCTACCGTAGAAAAAAATTGGCGAGATTTTATCTTCAGTCACGTGATGTTTTGGTTTTCAATAGCAGCCCACTGCTGTCAAATGAAAATAAAATTATGAAACTGGATTTACACATGGATTTTGACTTGATTTATAGAAAGGTAGGTAGTAAATGACTTTATTTTGACCGGGAAATATATTTTTAAATTCATACTTACCTGGATATTGAACATTTCGTAATAGTTTGACATCTCAGTGAAGCGTAGTTTTTTGGTCACGAAGTTTGCGTGCGAAAACAAATACCAGGTGGTGCAACAAATCGGTTCTCGGTAAAAATGTAAATAACACGAGATTAAGGTTGCAACGAGATTCTGATAGGAGAGTATACAGTAATTGAAATAATGGAGGTACTTTACTAAAACCTTTATCACTCTTGTACATGTATGAATAGATTGATTACGGGCAAATAGTTTTTGCCTTGTCCATATGTCTGTTTAACTGTCCAATTTTTTTTCGTTTTCCTTTATATTTTAGTTACAGTATTGTCATATTTAGTAAGTGTAAGACGATGTCAAAAATATAAGATTCAAACAGAACAATTGCGGTTACTAATGATTACCATATGGTATTTTAAGATAGACTGTTTCTGAAAAAAAAGGGATTTGTGGGTGCACTGGTGGTTGACAAACTCATCTTTTTTGTTTCATACCCCAATAAAATAAAAAAAAAGTCTCTTCATCTCTTTGAAAATAATAGCTTAATTAGACGGATCGGTGAAAATAATAGCTTAATTAGACGGATCGGTGTTTCTTTTAAAGGGCTAATATGAAGACCTACGTAGCTGGTGGAAAAAACACTGTGTCTCCTTCTGATATTAAAATGGCTATTGACTCAGGATCTGGTAAGGATTATGAAGTTATTAGGTTTTTACGTTCAAGATATATTGAACATATATATTAGACATTTCCATCAAATTGTCGTTTTGAGAAGGTAAATCTGAATTTGTAGACAGGATGAACACCCTTTATTTTACACCTGTAAGTTATTCCTATGTTTTGTATAAATAGGTTTTTATTCCTTATTAACTCGGCCCAAATGTTTATGGAGTTATTGCCCTTTGTCGAATGTCATACTTATTTTTTGTACGTAGCATAACTTAAAAAGTACACAAGGTAGGATGATGAAAATGATAGGGTGGTAGATCTTTTTATTGGCAAGTGCTGTGCACAACTCTTATCATATTATTAGCTCTTTGTTGATTTTCAGACCTGGTAATTAATGCAATTAGATAGATTGCTTCTATTATTGGGTGGCCCTTAACTGGGCATACATGTTTTACTAACAACTCATTTTAATCCATGTAGGAATGAAACTTAAAAAACCCAACACATTACTTTTTGTAAAGATCTGTTCCACATATTGATAGGGTGATTTAGTTTTTAGTTTGATACCACAATATGACTTATGCCTTTTTCAGGAGTAGCTGGATGTCAAGTATCAGTCATAAATGTAGAGCCTACTAACTAAACATTCCAAAGACACAAGCTGAAAGATGTTTCAAAGTTCAACGAGGTTCAATTTTCAAATGAAGGTCTTATTTTAAGAAAAGCCCTTTCTATTGAAAAAGGCCATTTTACTTCCAAACAACAAATACTCAACTTATCGTAAAATCAAACAAAATATCATCACTCAGGATGTATTACTATAGAACCTTTTTCAGTACCATCGATAATTCAAGGAAAGATTAAAAGGCCAAATTGTTCTACAACAATCAACAGTGATGAATATTTTTCGGAAAATATAAATGGCCATACTAATAGAATTGATTCAGAAATTTTTCACTGTCCAGAAACAGGACGTAAAAAGAAATATGCTTCTTTCAGGGGTATTGGAAACCACATAATTCTTGGCAAACATGAATTTTAGATGCAAAGAAAGTCTACGTATGACCTTATAAGGAGCAGTGGGCATCACTATGCAGTGAAGTAACAATAATAATCAAAGTGCTGAGAGCACTGTAATTGGACGTCTCTGATTGATTTAGCAGGATTGTATATGATAGAAAGATATTTTATTCATTCTTCTGTGTTTAATTCTATAAGATCGGTTTCGGACATACGAAATCGGTTTTATCACCCCCCCCCCCCCCCCCCCCCCTCTGGCTTCAAATCGATTTGATTGCCGTTTCAAGACAACTGATTTGTCTCTATGAATAATTACTATTAATTTGATTACCCAATTAAATTAAGGCCTTGTGATTAGCAGTTTTGTCTTCTTGTTTCGGTTTAACTATGAGTATTGTCGTCAGTTACACCTTTCGTTGATTTTATTAAGAACAATACAAAGCAATTTATTCAAAATGTAAGCCAATGCGCTACATAAATGAAAGCCGCGATAGCTCACTTGGCAGGGCACTCACCTTGTACTCTTTACACATGTCTATATCTGGAAGGCCCCGGGTTCGAACTCTACTTAAACATCGTTCTTTTTTTATTATATTTTTTCAACTTTTATCTCCACCATCGCTAGGGAAAATACGACCGCAGTGATTTAGAATCGATCTAAACACAAATTCAAGGAAATAAAGTAATGAAACACCGATCATTCACATACAATTCCGCTCAATCAATTAGAGACGTCTAAATACGGTGCTCCAAGCACTTTGATTTTTATTCGAGTTTAGAGTAAAAAAAAACAAAACAAAAAAAAAAAACACGCAGCAGGTTTCCCTGGTTGTGGTTACAAAACAATCAAATTCAATACATACTTTTCCTGAAACAAACTACCAGATGAATTGGAGCACCCAACCATGGATTCCTCATACCAGTTCTACCGCAGCATCCTTACATCTACAGATGTGTATACAAAGAAGAAATTTGGAACGTGCCGCCGGGAAAATGGCAGTGGATTACAATACGCAATTCAAATCTTCATATCATTATCAACGAACATTTGAGAATAGCAATGTCTCTATCTGTCCACATATTCACCCGATCATCCAGGTACCATCGTCACTGTTGCAGATCCATTGCTTCATCTTCTTAGCACAATACACGTAAACGGGTCACTTATGCGTAATAAAGATCGATGTCACTCGATCTTATACTAGTAATAATCATTGTTTTTATGATCATTGATCAGTATTTAAATAGGTCATTATACCGTCAAGTATCAGTGATGCAGATGCTGGAGACAAAAAAATAAGACTCGTAAGAGCAACTATTTTTCTGAATAGGTGGATATCACTAGCGTCTCATATGAGGCTGTTCAGATGTAACCCCGATTTGTCATCGAGTCGAACCCGAGTTGCGAAATGGACTCAGTCCCCGATAATCAACTTTAAAACCCTGTTTCCAAAATACGTCTCGTGGAAACCCCGTTTCCCCGTTTTTAGCTCACCTGAGCACGAAGTGCTCAAGGTGAGCTAATGTGGTCGCTTTTTGTCCGTCGGCGTCCGTCCGTCCGTCCGTCCGTCCGTCCGTCTGTTCACAATTTGTTGTTAACACTCTAACATCCACAAATATTGACCAATCTTAACCAAACTTGAACAAAACATGTATGATCATAAGTTCTCGGATGAGTTCGATTTTGGGTCAGATCGGACCAGGAAGTCAGGAGTTATGTGCCCTTGAACGTCAAAAATAGCTACTTTTTAACTTGTTAACACTCTAGCGTCTACAAATATTGATCAATCAAGACAAAACTTGAACATAATGTTTAGGACTATAAGTTCTCGGATGAATTCGATTTTGGGTCAGATCAGACCAGGAAGTCAGGAGTTATGTGCCCTTGAACGTCAAAAAATAGCTACTTTTTAATTTGTTAACACTCTAGCGTCTACAAATATTGATCAATCAAGACAAAACTTGGACATAATGTTTTAGACCATAAGATCTCAGATGAGTTCGATTTTCAGTGTGATCTGATCAGAAAGACAAGAATTATGTGCCCTTGAATTTGACAAAATTGCCATTTTAGGCTGTTTATGACCTTGTTTACCCTCTAAAATCTACAATTATAAATCAATCAAGACAAAACTTAGACACAATGTTTGGGACCCTAAGATCTTTGATGAGTTCGTTTTTCAGTCTGATCTTTTTCAGAAAGTTGAGAGTTATGTGCCCTTGAATTTGACAAAATTGTCATTTTCGGCTGTTTTTGACCTCGTTTACACTCTAGAATGTACAAATATGAATCAATCAAGACAAAACTTTGACACAATGTTGGGGATTATAAGATCTTTGATCATTTGGATTTTCAGTCTGATCTGATCAGAAAATCGAAAGTTACTTGCCCTTGAATTTGACAAAATTGCCTTTTTCGACTGTTTTCGACCTTGTTTACACTCTAAAATTTACAATTATTAATCAATCAAGACAAAACTTGGACACAATGTTGGACACCAGAAGATCTCGGATGAGTTCCATTTTCACAACGTTATTGACCATAAGTTCGTTTTCAGTCTTAAAGTCGTAAATATTAATTGAATTGAACAAAATTATGGCTCATATCCTTTTGGTTCAGGTGAGCGATATATAGGACCATCATGGTCCTCTTGTTTAAAATATGTCAAAGACTTAAACAACAATGATCAAAGAAAAAGAATTTACCATACACAATACGTGCATTAAATTGAGTAATCATCCTAAAATGTCTGTTTTCAATAAACACGTCAAGAAAAACAAACGTTTTAACAAACTTTATACAGAAGAAATATTCCGAACTGGTTTCAAACCAACGGCGTTCCAAATTTCATACTGAAAAGGGTTGCGAGGCTAATCCTTTCCCGTTTTGGCTATCGCTGCTGACGATGTTATAGGGCGTTTGTTAACTGTATTAATATTGCCTATGCATGTATAGCTTTCTAAAAATCGTACCCTTTACACAATATTACGAAAGTCAAATCACTACAAGAAAATGGTTAAATCGAAAAAAGATCGTAAAATTGGTAAAGACGTGGCATGAATTGAATCACCCAATGAATCTTATAGTGTTTGTTAGAGAACACATAGAAAGCAGGAAAAGATACGACAGTTTTCCTGTATGGTCGCAAAATCTATTTTGAATTTAGGTCAACTGGCAATTGAGTCTGAGAAGGGTTTTGTGGTAATGAAAACCCATTTCGACTGTCGAAAAGTGGTTATAAGAATTGTACGTCCTTTCGGACGTCCAATTAAAAATGGGTCTTCAACAAGTACTGTTGAAAACGATCTTTTAACATACCAATGGAAGGGCTTTGAAGATAAGCAAATTCATGAAAACTTTTTCTGAAAAGGACAAGGCGTTTTATATGATAAATTACATTCTAGCAACAGAAGTGGAAATCCCTGTGAGTTGGCCGAGGAAATGAAGACAGAAGGATAAAGACGGTAAAAAGGTGTTCACTACTGATAAATGGCTAACTCTAACTCAGATAACATCACACTTTTCACGTTTATCTGCAAAAATGCCTGAATCTTAAAAAGTTGTTAAAGAAGAGGAAATAAATGACAAAACTCTGACAGCAATATTGAATTCTATTGAAGAAAATTCATTGATTAAGCAATTGTCCATTAGTCTGTTTATTATTTTGCAATAACCAAATACAAAATACTTATAGTCCAATTTGACATACACAAACTGTATATACAATAAAATAACTGATGTCAAATGTAGAAAATGTGCATTTCATATCATAGAAAATGTTTAGGGAATTAAAGAAATTGCTGATGATCAACATTGTTAGAGGGACTATTCTTAAAATGTTTCCTGCACAATTAATCAATATAATCCCACACATTGACCCTTGTTGACACCCTTTAAGGCTCTGGAACCATGATGGCTATCGGTTATTATCGCCTATGATCGGGTATTACCGGCACTCGGTTGTTTCCGTGTAACGTGGTTCGGAAAGATTCGTAGTTACTTTATTTAGACTCCACATAATACATCCGCGTGATCTTTTCCATACAAGATGGCTGACGTTGTATTGCGCGATCACCGTGGAAGATTCGCGACTGGAAAACAACGAAGGCGTAGAAGGAATCGAGACGAGAACAAGAGCCGTCAGAGACGGACAATGCTCCCCGATTAAGGCATTGTCACAATAAATGTACGCCATGCAGAGCTAAGATTAAGCTAACAAACATTAAGCCCCCTTTTTCCATGCCATACATTTTATACGTAAATTTCAAGTAGTTTATTGCCAAGGGCATCTGATTTGCTACTCAAATATGAAATTTCATCAAATTCTGACCATTAGACTAGGAGAAATTAGAGAAAAATTGTATTTTACCTTAAGTCCCCTTTTCCCATGACGAGGCCTCAAATCCAAAAACTGGGACAAGTACATCGGCATTATGTCATGGGGAGTTCACATGGTAAGTTTCATTAGATTTGGCCCAAGGGTTATAGAGAAATCGCTTCGGACGGACGGACGGATGGACGGACGGAATGACGGACGGACAGACAAAGCGGCGACTATATGCTCTCCCTTCGGGGAGCATAAAAATGTCAGTCTTGAGCACAATTATGTAATTAGAAACTATTGCGACGGTGAAACCTGTGTAAATCATCTTGTGAGAACCATCACGGCGTTCCATCACATGTTGACAGGACCGGTTTGCGGGTGGGTCGTCGATTTGTGGAATTTGATTTTAAAGATATGTTCAGCTTGTGGACTCGGACCTATGCCATTTACAGCATGTAATCTTGATGGGGAAGTGAGAAAGGTACTTGCTGGATATTTGTTTGTGCGATGTGAGAACATTAATTGCAGGCAAATCAACCGTTCGGCATACGGAAAATTCCGACACCATGTCGGTCACCAGAAAGGAATGCAGTGCTTTGACATCAATACCAAACTAGGGACAGGTATGTTTGCACTACACGTGTCCGCATTCGTTTGTTAAATATATGAGCGTGGATCTGGTAGCATTTTAGAAAAAAGAGTTACAAGTCAGGTTTTGTTAAAAAAAAGAGTACAGTAAGAATCAAAGCAGTCATTTTAAAGGCACATTCATGTCACAATGAAGTTAGTAGAGAACAATATTGATCCTGACCAGACTTAGTGTGTGCACAGGCTGTCAATATTGTTCTAAAATGCCGGCTTATATCATAAATTCATAAAAATGATATTAAAAATAATGTCACTGTCAACCTGCTTTGCCTAGACAGATACAATCCTTTTGCTAGGCCTGCAATTTATTGTACCCTAGTCTGTAACAGTGACTGTTGTGAAAAGCGGACACTTTTGTATAAGTCAAATGTTTTGAAAATGAAGCGTTTCGATTATGTCAATACATTTCTCAGTCATCAAACATGACCAAGCTCATCTTTTGCACCGAATATGTATGGATCAGTAAAATGCTAGCTTTATCCGAATTCCAGGTCACTGGTATAGAAATAACAGAACACCAAGAGAATTGAAGTAATTGCTGAATATCGACAATGTATCGATTTTTATTATATCCTAAAATTGAATGACACAGAAAATATAATATTAAATTATCTTAACTATATGCCACGATATCTTCATGTGCGGATCCAGACACCTTTTTGAGAATGGGACCCTAGTTTCCAGAGGGGGACCCAACTGGATTGGTGCATGAACAATACCTCAATAATAACTTCGATAAGCCTTTTTCAAACAAATTTGGGAGGGGGCTCCACCCCATGATCTGGATATCATCTTCCAATAAGAAATATGTAAACTAGTGTTCCTTGTATCATTGCAACAATGATTGACCACATAGGAGGTCCAAGACGTGTAAATAACTTCTTGGCCACGCTAAATGCCCCGCCCATGTGAGCAACCAAATCTTGAAAGTCCTGGAAAGGCGTGCTGGAGAAGCCGTGGAATTGGTGGCAGATATATCGGCTCGTAATGCAGCTAAGGATACATAACAGAAAGAAATGTAAGTTTACTGGGAAAAAAAAGAATAAGTTTATAACCTTATATCAAGCTACAAAATAAGATATTGCAAATGACAATTTTCAAGTAAATGAATTTTAACATTTTATAGTCTATCTGAATAGAAAACATTGTGAAGAATGAACAAAATAATTGTAATTCACAATTTCTTCATTTTCCACAATGTTCGTCAAAACAGTTGTTATATCGGGTGTCAAAAAGCATCATCCGACCTAATGTGCATCGGCAAGATGGGTATCGCGCTTGGCGCTATTTGGAAAAAATGGTACAGGGTGACGAACGATGTCGTAAATAGTACCAAAGTTATAAGGAAGACAGCTTGAAACATATGTCGATGTGACATCAATGAGTCCGGTGTTGGTATATCAAAATTCCATTCAATTCAATAACGTCTGCTGTAAGTATAAGCTAGATAACTGCACCTGAATGGGCAGTATGTTTCTGTGCAGGAGAGCCAAACAGTGGTAATGAGGAATTGAAAAACAAATTGGTGTATTATATTCTGCGCCGGAATGGTCACAAAAGTTGAATCTCGCCCAAAACTTTTGTTATACCGTTTACTTGTTGCCTTAGTTAACATTTATTCGCTAAAATAATAAACTGGGATAACTTTATCTTAGAGGCATTTTATATTTAGAACACTCAGAGTACTAGGCCGTCTTTCAATCTGAACAAACTTATTTCACCATGACATGTCTAAAATGCCACGAACAAGCAGTTTGGGATAATTTGATTTTATTGGGGTTTTACACAGTTTTCAACTTTTTTGGTCATATCGCGGCGGCTGGAGCACATAACCGTGGGTTCCTGGTATTTCTCGCACCAGTGCAACCACAATATCCAAACCGAGCCTCCAGCTGCTCTCTCACATAGAAGATTCACACCCATTGGTGAGAGACAAATGACTTTTGTAAAATGTCAGAATGGATACTGGCCGAGCTGGGGTTCGAACTCGAGACCCCTGGATTGACAGACTCCGACGTAACCGAATGAGCTATCCGGGCTCGGCTGGAGTTTGGGATAAACACCAAGAGTTGTTCCAGGCTTTCCTTGGTCATTATTCACATATTTTTTATTCAAAACATTTTACTATTTGCTTGCTTGCATCAGAAGTGAGAGACGGAAAAAACGCCATAAAGAAAGGTTGATTAGATTAGGAATCAAATCAGTTTATATGCTATAAATTGAGCTAACTACTAGATCGCATCTGCTAGAGCTTTTATTCTTTTCAAAATATATTTCAGCCCATACCTTTTTTATGTCCAAACCAAAGAACACGGGAAGAGGGTTGTGAAAGCAGTTGTAAAATTCCGCACATGTGCAAATGGGGGAACGCAACAGACCTGGTGAAAAAGTTAAAGACCACTGATGTGTGTATAATAAAACCATAGAGGAAGTGCATGTAAAATGGAAAGTGCTAGTGGAGTACAGATTGTAGTTGAATAACACCTATTGAAACCATAGAAGGGGATGGAGACAGCACATTAATTCTTACACTTTCGTGAAAATCAAGTTTGAAATTTCAGCTTATACATAGAACAAATAGCAGATATAGCTCAAGATAAACGACCTGGCAAAGCATCTCCAGCTAATAGCTAGAATTCCTGTGTCAGATCTTTATTTGTGAGCTAAAGAACATTATGTAATTGCAACTTCCTTAACCCTTTCCCAAACAAGACCTGGTTTTGACGTCCCTAGTAGAAAAGGCTTGGGAAAACATTGAATTAAAAGAAGAAACTGCTGATAACCAGCAGTTTCTCCTTTTGTCTCAATATTTTCTATGCCATATTTTACACAAATCATATCTTTAATACCATCCATTTTGTCATTTGTGGCAGTTTTTGAAGATGTTCAAGAAGATGTTAAAATTTTGTCGTTCGGGAAAGGGTTAAACGGTAATTTAGACTCCATATCAACAAGCTGTAAGCAACAGATACCGGTAGAACACTTCAAAACGATTCCAACGGTGCAAAAATCTCAATTTTCACTTAAAAAAAAACAGCCAGAAAAGTCTAATATTAAGGCGACATTTTGCTTTATGAAACAGAGGGGATCTTTTATGATTTACTGATAACATTCTCCCTATGGAAATACTTTCTTTACAAGCACTATTTTCATTGTGTTGTTAGCTGTCCGTCAGATTTGTGTAGTTTGTACGGAAATTTTGAGTGGTCAATCAAAGATGGCGTCCGTGGAAAATCGTGAGAGGTAGGTGTCTTAGTTTTTCTTCGATAATTGCCATAAATGGCCGTATCGTGTTATGATACTGATATCATCGTACAGGAGAAATGTATACCTATTCACGGTGTTATATAGCCAAGTACCAGTGTTGTGCTATCGCCTTTAGTCGTAGTGCAAGGATGATTACATAAAAAACAGCGAACTAGGGAACAAACTATTGCTCTAATTTACATGTTTTAACATGCTCTTTTCTATGGTTACCGTTATTTTACACAAAAATGTCAAGAACGACCACAAACGCTGTGTTAACTAAATGGCCAAACAACGGTGTAGTCACAGTGAAAATATGCAGACACAACGGTGCAGTTTCTGTGCTATATGTACGGTGTAGTTATTATTTAATTTTCATAATAAATTGTGAACGGTGTAGACTTGGTATGTTGTATAGGGCAAACTATCTCTAACAGCTAGCAGATCATCTGCACATCTGATTTATCTCCCTCAAACACTTTGGTTTTAGAAAACCAAGTTCACTCCCTTGATGAAAACGCCGCTGTCCTCAAAGTAAACGAAACAAAAGTTAAGGAGTTTCTTAATCTTCCCTAAGATTAAGACTGTCAAAGGGTCAGCCTATTATAAATATGGGAGCTTCAACAATTTTCTCCCATGAGCAGGAACACCAGCTAGCGGAGCACTGCATTAAATGGCCCATTTAGGCTATGGGTATTCAAGATGGCAGATTATCGACATGGCCAAAAATATGTGTGTGGCAACTGGCAAGACCGGTAAAGGGCCGAGTTAACACTTGTTTTACGGCTTTATTAAGAGGTTTAATGACATAAAGATGGTCAACTCAAAGAAAAGAGAACAATCCAGAAATACAGCTGTAAGTGAAGACATACTGGACAATTATTTTGAAGAGTTGACGACAGTACCAGAACATCTTAAAATTACCAATGTTCCAGAAAATACCTGGAACATTGATGAGACAGCCATAACCCTGGATCATAATCCACCGAAGACTTTAGCCAAATCTGGCACCGCTCCGTTTATGGATACGGCAGAGAGATCGTCCAACACAACCCTTATTGCAGCAGGAAGTGCATTGGGATAAACCATACCACATTATATCATTTTTAAAGGAGAACGCATCTCGAAGGAAAAATGTTCTAACGGGCTCCCTGGAACACAGTACAGGGCAACGTCAAGTGGGTGGTCAAATTCTGCAACTTTCCTGGATTTCTTTAGTAACCATTTCCTGAGACATGTTATAGCTAGGCCCTGTCTTCTCCTATATGATGGTCATTCCACCCACATCAATGCAGTTGTTATTGAAGCTGCGCGCAAAGAAAACGTCCATTTATTTGTATTACCTCCTCATTCGAGCCATGTGCTCGAACCGCTTGATGTCTCTGGTGCGTTCGCGTGTTCACAGTGCAACAGAACTTTCACCTGCAAATACAGCATGGAGAAAAATTTACGCAGTAAACATGATACAGAGAAGATAAAATGTGACACATGCAGTAAAACATTCAATTACAGGCAGAACTTCAGAATACATGTGAAACACTGTCATTGGGACTCGAAAGAAAACCAAGTGAATAACTGTGATCTCTGCAACCTCAAATCAAGGTGTGCCTACGAACTGCGAATACACAAAGCTTCGAAGCATGATGATATCTTTCAATTTCAGCTTCTCCTTAATGAGATCTATCAGTGTACCAAGTTTTAAGTTGCTACCACGGATGATTTAGTAGATATGTCCCGGACAAGAATGTAAGGGTAAAAACAACAGAGGGTAATGACTCAAAAAGTGGGCATGGCAGAGTAACGGTTCTCAATGGTTCTCAATCTCAATGAGATCTATAAGTGTACCAAGTTTGAAGTTGCTAACACATTGTTTAGAAGATATGGCCCGGACAAAAGTGTGACAAACGGACAGAATCGAGCTAACCTATAGTCCCCCAACTGGTAACCTGTGGGGGACTAATAACAATGTTGTTCAACAACAAAGTGGGAGGCGTTTGGCAACTTGGAAGAGTGATGACAGACTGTTTGAATACCCAGAGTAATCAGAGTACCTAGGGCTAATTGAAATGCATGATTAATCTGAATCAGCAGCTTTAGTCAATGGAACTGTACCTGGTCCCAGACTATAAGGCATAGCCTACATGTAGCTTCAAGGGTAAATGAGAAGGAAAGTTAGAGAGACCTTAAAAATCAATACCGTCAGCAGGAATCGGAGGATTTCGAGGTTCGAACAAAAACTTCACATGATGCAATAAAAGGCAATTATCGACTCAAGAAAGTATACCATGTAAAAAAAGTTTAGCAACACTGACTTTGTTAATTGAAAAAATGTATTTTCTGTGATATTTATTTCACAAGCGTTATATATATTTTAGCATATGCATTTACGCAGAACATTCAAAGGTCGCTTTGTGGTAACGTTACATATTGTGTTAGAAACATTGTCTTGACGTGGGTGAGGGGTCAAAATAAAAAGTTACAATAGAATTCGGTATCGACTGTGCGGCCATTTTCAAGCAAGAATAACCGTGAAAAGTTTTCTAATCCACTTAAATTGTTTGTACACAGTATCAACATTCACTACTTTATCAAGAGATTTAACGTCATTCGCGTCAGTACGATCACGCACGCGTCTTCCTTAAATGCACCGTATGTGCTCTATGGGTGACAAATCAGAAAGAAATGGATGATAAAAGGTGTCCATCAGTGTTGTATACGCTTAATTTGGCTTAAAGCATTTAGGACTCTATACGAGTCAAGTCTGGTGCGTTCATGGTGTAGCGTCAGGGAAATTACAACGTATGGTCAACGTCTAGTAACCGTTCATCTGTGGAGACGATCACGGATGGCAAGTGTGGATACTCTATATTGAAATTCTTGTGGAAGCCACTCGTAAGTTTTGGTGTTGATAAGGAACATCTTTGCCGTGACGTAACGAAATTATGACGGTCATCTTCTCGTGGCCTTTTTCTACGACGTCCTTGACCGGGACTATCTCAAACCACACAAATTGGCTCACATAGCATCCTCAAATTGTTACTTATGCTTCGAGATGCGCAAAATTCAAAAAGGCATCTTATTCGCCGGTTCTGCCACGTAGAAACACATTAGCGATATAACGTCCTTCTAACGTAAGTCCATGGAGTAGTCCCACAGCGTTGCAGAAAATTTTTTTTAGTGGCCTTTTTTATGCTGGGCAAAGATGATTATGTTCACACCTAAATGGTTTCTAAAACTATGCTCCATACACATGAATACCATGGTAGACATGAAAACCGGAAATGCGCACCTAGAGTGCGAGACGCACGCGATTGTGGTATAAAATTCATCTGTTTGTGTTCTCTAGCTATAATCTATTGTGTAAACGGTTGATTTTATGTTAAAACAAAACTATTTTGGTTACTAAAGATATTTACATTTTGTTGCAAAACTTTTTTTATTATGTATATGATGAATGTCTTGAAAATAATCTGTGGCCAGTCCTTGCCATGAATTTTTCAAAAAATACTTGATATAATGAGATCTAGTCTACATTTCAAGAGGATAGGTCTAATGCCCCCCATGTATACTTCAAGATTTTGGGCCGACTTAGTTTTGGAACAAGAGTGCCATGGTCACAACATACATGTACGCCGCTCAAGAGACTTTTAAGGGGCATAACTCAGGCGAAAATCAATGAACCATAAAATCCTTCCTTCATGCACATCTATCAATTGAGTTGATAACATTGATCAAGTTTCAAAAAGATACAGCCAGAAACTTCGAAAGAGTTGCGCTGACAAGGAAAGTGGACGGACGTACGGATGGACGGACGGACGGAGATGACACCAATATACCTCCGCCTCCGTATAAACACGAAAACAACAATCCATTTATCACTTGGTCATTACAAAGTTTCGACTTACACAGAGTTGAAAATGTGTGTCGAACAATCAAAATGAAATAAGAAAATAAAATCCAATGAAGGTGTCTTGATTCCGCTTACAGTATAACTTCACATTGTCAAGATGATGTCATATATCCTGTGACCTACTGGTTTCAATTGCAACGAATTTTGTGCTAAAAATAAACTTCAAAGTTACCGTAATGTTTTGATAAACCGTCCGCTTGAATAAAGCAGCCATCTTCTCACAGACGCTCGATTCTTATCACAATATACGTCCATCCACCCATATTCGCCTTTAGAGTCCTTCACAAACCCCGTGCAATCTCTTTCCTAGTTGCAATAATGTAACCGAAACCCCTTTTTTTTTAATTTTGCTCTGGGTTTCACAAACCAATTCTCATCATCAAGTTTGTGGCTACGATATCGCAGCTATCTCTATCCCCAAACGTCGCCAATGTATCACTATCGCAGTTGTTATACGCAATGTTCAATATATATACTTTGGGTGGTCGGCCGATGACGCTATATTGAAAATCCCAATCTGGTTCAAGGTAAATACGTGTCTTTTTCAAATGAATTTTCTGACGATATATATCCATATTACAGGTTATTTTCATGCATTTTTAAGCTCACCTGAGCAAAAAGTGCTCAAGGTGAGCTATTGTGATCTAGCTGTGTCCGGCGTGCCTTTATGGTCGTCCAAAAGTCCCATCTTAATATATGATCTAGCTTCAACCAAAAAGTCCGAAACTAATCGCTCTGTGTTTAAAAATAAATTTCTTGAAATACAGGAAAAACACATGTTGCATTTTCATATTTACACAGATGGTTCTAAGTGTGAAGAGAAAGGTGCTTCAGCTACCATCTTAGATGGCTACAAATATCAGTATCGTCTGCCCGATAACTCGTCCATCTTCTCTGCCGAGCTCAAGGCTATTGACCTTGCACTCGAGCATATCATTGAAAATGGCTATTGGCGCTACATTATTTTTACAGACTCTATGTCTTGTATGCAAGCGCTCGAGAACGAAAAAACGGAGAACCCTGTTATTGTAAAACTCCTTGAGAAGCTCTCTCGTATATATGCTTCTGATGAAGATACTGACATTGTCTTTTGCTGGCTTCCAAGCCATTGTGGTCTACGTGGCTTACATGCCAAGGAGGCGTTGTCACTGGATATTTTACCTTTTAAAGTTACTTTTACTGATTTTAAACCCCTTATTAATATTTTTATTCATAATGTATGGCAGAACAGTTGGAGCGACGAGGCCAATCGCCAAAAAAATTGTTTTATATAAAACCTGCACTAGGTGAATGGCTAGCAGGTCTTCAACCAAACCGCCGCGAGGAGTTAGTTTTGGCCCGACTACGAATTGGTCATACCCACCCGACCCATTCGTACCTATTAAAGGGTGAGGGAAAACCTCAGTGTATTCCCTGTAACGAGGAGCTGACAGTTCAGCATCTCCTTATTGATTGTATAGATTTAGCCGTCATTAGAAACAGGCACTTCAACGCTGTCAGCTTTAAATCTTTATTTGATGCTGTGAGGCCTGAATCAATTTTTAACTTTCTTAAAGAGTGTAATCTCTTTAAAAAGATCTAGCTCTTTTTATTATAGTCTGTGATATCCGATCTGTGATACTTAAGTTCTGTTTAATTTTGTTTATATGTTCTGTGGATTTTCCGGTCGGGTGGACTCTGACATGGGTGTTCTCTAATCTGGGGGAGCACATGTCTATTCGCCCTCACATCGGATTATTCATAGTGCATGGTTGTTTTGTTTCGTATTTATTATTATAGTATTAATTTGATATTTACAAGGTAATATTATCTACTCTTAAATTAGATATATTTTCATTATATTTAACCTTTCTGGATGATTATGTAACTATCTACATACCAGTAAATTTGTATACATCCAGATATGTGGTGCGCCCATTATGACACTGGTAGTCGACGGGCCTTAAAACACCATACATTCATTCGTCCGTCGTGCGTCGTCCGTCAACATCTTGTTTGCACTCTAGAGGCCACATTTTTTGTCCGAATGTACTCATTTTTGCTCAGGAAGCGTGATATTATTAATATTGATCAAAATCACGAAGATAGCTGTACGTGCAGCTGTAGTAAGTGTGAAGATATGCAGGAAAGAAATGAAAAGCTAGAAAAAGAGAATGAAAACCTAATAGCACAGATCCAGATTCTAAAATCCGAAAACAAAGCTTCAACAATAGAGAATACTAACTTAAACAAGCAAATGCGTTGAATTGATGTCCCCCGCCGAACATATTTTCATTGTCAATGGAGTAGCGCGGAAACGAATATCACTGAATGTATTTGGCTTCAACATAACGAATATCACTCTGTATGTATATGGGTTCAACAGTAAGGGGCAGTAACTCTGAATTCAATGGTTGAACCGGGTAACCCCGACGCTATGCGCATGTCCTCTTTGTAGTGAAGCTGTGCACCAAGTGTCAATGAAATCCGGTCTTTAGTTTTCAAGAAATAGCGCGGAAACGGATATCACTCTGTATGTATATGGCTTCAACAGTCAGGGGCAGTAACTCTAAATTCAATGGTCGAACCGGGTAACCCCGACGATATGCGCATGTCCTCTTTGTAGTGGACCTGTGCGCAAAAAATTATTGAAGTCCGGTCTATAGTTTTCAAGAAATAGCGCGGAAACGAATATCACTCTGACTCTGTATGTATATGCCTTCAACAGTCAGGCGCATTAACTCTAAATTCAATGGTCGATCCGGGTAACCCCGATGATATGCGCACGTCCTCTTTGTAGTGGAACTGTGTGCAAAAATTCATTGAAGTCCGGTCTATAGTTTTCAAGAAATAGCGCGGAAACGAATATCACTCTGACTCTGTATGTATATGGATTCGACAGTCAGGGTCAGTAACTCTAAATTCAATGGTCGAACCGGGTAACCCCGACGATATGCGCACGTCCCCTTTGTAGTGGAGCTGTGCGCAAAGTTTGTTTCAAATCCAGTCTATAGTTTTCAAGAAATAGCGCGGAAACGAATATCACTCTGTATGTACATGGCTTCAACAGTCACACTGTATATTTATGGCTTCAACAGTCAGGGGCAGTAACTCTGAATTCAATGGTCGAACCGGGTAACCCTGACGATATGCGCATGTCGTCTTTGTAGTAAAGCTGTAAGCCAAGTTTCATTGAAATCCTGTCTATAGTTTTCAAGAAATAGAGCGGGAACGAATCTTTGATGGATGGACGACGCAAAAACAATATCCCCCCCCCCCCCCGGCGATGGTTTCATCGGCGGGGGATAAAAAAAACAGAGTGGCCAGTAATATATAGGTATTACAGGTATTAACCAAAAAACAGAATGGCCAGTAATATATAGGTATTACAGGTATTAATCAATCAAAATGTCACGGGCTTCTAAAAATTGAATGGGAAAAAATAAGTGTGTACCACCATGCCGAAAAGCATATGAATATTCAATCACCAAGACACTGAAGGAGTTTGAAAAGTTTGAAAAATCTAAATATCGTTTAAATACAAAACAAAACTAAGTTTGAAAAATCTAAATATCGTTTAAATACAAAACAAACTTTGATTCTTTTCTTTCTTCATATTTTTTTTACCTAAAGCTTCTATAGAGAAACGCATTCCTTATTCAACCTCTGATGAACAACTTGATTTAAAAGAAGCACTCATAAATGAAAACAAGATAAAAAGAGCAAGTGTAGTGGAAAAACTTGTAGTGGCAGAAAAAACAAATAAACAAAAGAGGGAGCTCATTGAAAAGTTCGAACTTTAATTTTAAAAGTGTTTCAAACAAAAAAACTAAGAATTAAAAGAATATCAGCACGTGAACATTATGCCTTAAAAAAAGTTCGAAAACTTGAAAGTGCATGTTTACAAGAAAAAGGTGCAGATAGAGATAATGAAATCCTTTAATTGCAAATTGAAAATTAAACTATTAATCAGGAAAATGGGAATGTGGAGATAAAAGTATTTGGTGGAGACACTAGAAAGTATTCACCAGACTTTAAACAGTGTATATATGAGCTATTACTTAACAATATTAGTGCTTCAAAAATACAAAATGTTGTGAAAGCTGTTTTGAAGTTAGTGAAAACTGTGCCGAATGAACTTCCTTCAAAGTAAACTATATTAGAAGTGAACTTACAAAGACTTAATTTGGCTCAGAAACAGTTGTCTGAAGTTTTTAGCAGAAAGAAAATACGACACTAATGACAGATAAAACATCAAAGTTTGGCAGCAAGTTTATAGGCTATGAGCCTGCTGATTCGGATGGTCGCTTATGTGTGCTTGAGTTACGATATTTAAACAAAGTCAGCCAATAGCACATTGAATGTGTTCAAGGAAATCTTAAATGATTTGGATGAAAATTGCTCAAATTATGCAACTTCTACGAGTATTGTTTGTCACATTACAGCCACTATGTCAGACAGGGCCGTCACAGAGGTGAAATTCAACGAACTCTTAAGTAGCTTCCGCAAGGAAATATTGCCCATCACATACTATAATTATGCACTATTCACAGAAGAAACAAAATCGGGGCTAGAACAGTTCAGCAATTTCTTTTGTGGGCTTCATGCACTAGTGAACTTTGCCGATGCAGATCAGAAGTGCTTAAAAGAGGCTGAACATGGATTTTTATTGTAACAATCCCTCATCTGAATAAAATTTCAAAAATGACTCAGACCTTAGCTGTTGTCGGCTTATCAGAACTGCTGCCAAAGCATTTGGAAAAGGATGTAACGGTGACGAAAAAAGCGGAGTCGGGGTAGTTTTAAGGCTTTCATAACAGACTTCTTACATCAGAAATAAATGAAGTCTGTCCCCCCGATCATATAGAGAATCTCGGTTAAATATTCTTTTTTCCAATGCATCAGCTGTGTATTACTTACACCCGCAAATGACAATGTTTCTTGACTCATGGGAACAGAAAACAAACTATTGAAATCAATTTTACATGATTTGAATGGCAAAGAGTACTTGCCAGGTGTTAAAGAACTAAGTGTACGTACTATTCGTTACGTGTCCTTTGTGGAGTATACTTGAGGATAAAACCATTTCCATTTTTGATATGAATACTACATACCATGAATTCGTTATATACCTGAAGGAAGCAACTGCTGATGTTCCTAGGTTCATGAGTGGGCAGTTAATTGTTTTTTATAATAAAGTGAAGAAGGATAAGTTTTATTAATCGCTTTTAGTGCAACATGACTATGACCATTTGACCGTCTGGTAACGGCTTAAATATGCATTTCATTCCCGTGTCGTTTTTTAAAGAATGTTTCGATGCCAAGATTAGCTATTCTAATGCGTTTAAACGCTATCAATTCTCTTTTAAATTGTTGCTGATAAGCCAAAAAAACACACAAACACAACGTTTAAATGTTGAGACAGATAATAAATAAAAGTAAAACTTATGAGAAAATGGAAATCTATTCATGAAATGTCTCTTTAAGCAGCCATCTTCTCACATACGTACTAACGCTCTATCAATATCGCAATATACTAGTACGTCCATCCATTAATATTCCCATTTAGGGTCCTTCACAAACCCCGCACGATCTTGGTCCCAAAACGTCGCCGCTGTATCGCTACGTCAGTTGTTGTGCGTCACAATATATGTATTGTTGTGCGCCCCAAAATATGAAAGTTTTGGAAAGCATCGTGGAAAATGAAGAGCTTGTTTGTGACAAGCACTTTTTTCATTTAAAAGTAAAATTTATTCCACTTCAGATTGTCGTCTGCAACAGCTTTGAATTTAAACTACGTTAAAATATTGCCGTCTTGTAATAGCTTCAATCAATTCCCGTTTCATTTTTAAATGATGCCAAGATTGTTTTTTCTTATGCGTTTAAATACTATTAGAATATTTTGTGAATTGAAGCTGATAAGCCGAAAAAATGCTTCAACTGTTGAGACAGATAAAAAATAAAAGGACAATCTATGAAAAAAATATCTATGAAATGACCCAGATTGTGCGGGGTTGCATATCACAATATACATCCATTCATATTTCCCTTTAGGGACCTTCACAAACCCCGCGCAATCTTATCCCTACCGTCGCCACTGTATCACTACGCCACTTGTTATACGCCACATGAAGGTTTTGCCAAACAATGTTGAAATGAAGCAATTTCTCCATTTCCTACAATGGTTTCTACTATGATTGACCAAAGAAACGTAAAATTATTAGACAGATTAAAATTATTGGACAGTTAAAAAAACATGAGGACCATAATGGTCCTAGACCGCTCACCTGAACCAAGATGATATGAGCCATAGTTATGTTTGAATCAATTAATATTTGTGACTTTTAGACTGAAAACAAACTTATGGTCACTAACACTGTGTACACGTTTCGTCTTGATTGGTCAACATGTGTGGTTTTTCGAGTAAAACAAAGTCGAAAACAGCAATTTTGTCAAATTCAAGGGCACATATATTAACTCACGACTTTCTCATACAATCATACTGAAATTCAATGTCATCCAAGATCTTGTGGTCACCAACATTATGTACAAGTTTAATCTTGATCGGTCGATAATTGTAAATGCTAGAGTATAGACAAAGTCGAAAACTGTCGAAAACAACTATTTTGACAAATTCAAGGGCATATAACCCACGAGTTTCTCATCCGATCAGACTGAAATTCAAAGTCATCCAAGATCTTATTGTCACCAACATAATGTACAAGTTTGGTCAATAATTGTAGATGCTACAATGTAAAGAAAGTTGAACACAGTCGAAAACGACAGTTTTGTCAAATTCAAGTGCATATAACTCACGATTTTTTAATCCATTCAATCTGAAAATCAAACTCATTTGACATCTTATGGTCCCTAACATTGAAGCCAAGTTTTGTCTTGATTGGTCAATAATTGTAGATGCTAGAGTGTAAACAAAGTCGAAAACAACACATTTGTCAGATTCTAGGACATATAACTCGTGACTTTTTCAACCGATCAATCTTAAAGTATGTCGCATCCGAAACCTTATGGTCACCAAGACTGTGTACAAATTTTGTCTTCGTTGGTCAATAATTGCAGATGCTAGAGGTTAAACACAGTCAAAAACGGTAATTTTGTCAAATTCAAGGGCAGATAACTCCCTACTATTTTGTCTGATTAGACCAAAAATCAAACTCATGTGAGATCTTATAATCATCAACATTCTGTCCAAGTTTTGTATTGATTGGTCAATATTTGTAGATGCTAGAGTGTAAACAAAGTCAAAACTATCTGTTTTCTACATTCACGGACTGATTACTCCGGACCTTCTGGTCCGATCTGACTCAAACTCGAACTCATCCGAGAACTTATGGTCATTCATGTCTTGACTAATTTTGGACAAGATTGACTTATATTTGTAGATGCTAGAGTGTAAACACCAAATTGCTGACAGACATACGGACGGGCAGACGGACCTACAGCGATCACAATAGCCTACCTAATAGCTAATAATAATAGAATTTATAAGAAACTATCTATGAAATGTCTCTTTAAGCAGCCATCTTCTCGCAGACAAAGGCTCGATCCATATCACAATATACGTCCATCCACTCATATTCCCCTTTAGGGTCCTTCACAAACCCCGCACAGTCTTGGTCCCCTATCGCCGCCGCTGTATTACTACGCCAGTTGTTATACGTCACAATACTATTGTCGTCCTCCCACCGCCATGTTCCTTCCGTCTGTATGTCCGTCAGCCCGATGTAGATCTTAAATTCTTTAATAATGATAAAGATAATGAACAATAAAATTACTATGATATAATTATACTGCACCTACCGTGATAAAATTCGTAACAATTGTTATTCAGTAATATCATTATAATGAAAAAATAACTTCTCCACCTACAACAGTTACGGATTAGAGGGAAAACGGCTTTTTAAATGCAAAATAACTTTCAATATTGACCAAACCCTATATTATGGGTACTCATTAGTCTTATTAAAAGGATATCGCTTGAAGATACCTTACGTGTTTTGTAGATAAAGATAGGTGGTAATCCTGAAGTCCGATGCGATTTCTGAAGGTTTGAACAGGAACTTATTTGTTTTTCAAATATTTGCTTAAATAGACATGAGCCAGGATCTGGAATTAGAACCTTAAAAGCTTATGAACCCAAAATGGTTCCAGATCAGCCTGTACACACGCACAATCTTACAAAGACCCATGTTGTTCTCTGGTAGATCTAGCTTCTTTATAACATGCAGCAACCATTGGAGAGCAACATTTGTCCTGGTCAGACAGCATTTATGAACTGCGTGCTCTTGAAACATGGCTTTTTAAAATACTATAAAATACATTTTTGCAGATCCAAACTCAAATGTACTAAAAAACTTACTGTCACCCAGTTTGATTTTCACCATTTCCCCAATAAAAGTGTTTTCTTCCACAGAGCTGATATGCACGATGTTCCCATTTAATACGTCTTTGCAGTGGTCCTGTCAGTTATAATAATAAAAATAATACAGCGGAAGGTTAAAATACGTTACAGTAAGATAATTTAATCTCACTTATTCTAGCACTATAAGAGCAACTATTTTTCTGAATAGGTGGATATATCAATAGAGTCTCATCTGAGGCTGTTCAGATGGAACCCCGATTTGCCATCGAGTCGAACCCGAGTTGCGAAATGAACTCACTCCCCGATAATCAATTTTAAAACCCTGTTTCCAAAATACGTCTCGTGGAAACCCAGTTCCTTTAAATATGTCAAAGACTTAAACAACAATGATCAAAGAAAAAGAATTTGTCTTACACAATACGTGCATTAAATTGAGTAATCATCCTAAGATGTCTGTTTTAGTAAACACATCAAGAAAAACAAACGTTTCAACAAACTTTATACAGAAGAAATAATCCGAACTGGTTTCGAACCAACGGCGTCCCAAATTTCATACTGAAAAAAAGGTTGCGATGTAAATCCTTTCCCGTTTGAGCTATCGCTGCTGATGATGATATAGGGCGTTTGTTTACTTTATAAACATAGTGTATGCATGTATCGCTTTCTAAAGATCTTGCCCTTTACACAATATTACAAAAGTCAAATCACTACAAGAAAATGGTTAAATCGAAAAAAATCGTAAAGTTGGTTAAGACGTGGCATGAATTGGATCGGCCAATGAATCTAATAGTGTTTGTTAGAGAACACATAGAAGGCAGGAAAAGATACGACAGTTTTCCTGTATGGTCGCAAAATCTGTTTTGAATTTTGGTCAACTGGCAATTGAGTCTGAGAAAGGGTTTTTTGGTAATGAAACCCATTTCACCTGTCGAAAAGTGGTTATAAGAATTGAACGTCCTTTCGGACGTCCAATTAAAAATGCCGGAGGTACTTTTCTTGCAATAATTGTATTACGTCTTTTTTGTTGAACTTGATCACGAAAAGTTTTTTGTTTGTTGTTTTTTTTTAAATCACAGAATATTAAATTACAATGAATGCAAATTTATTTTTTCCATACAGTTATGAAAAATAAAAATCTAATCACAATTTTGCATGAACCGCTTCATACATGCATGAAAAAATGGCATTCATTCGTTAACTGAAAATATAGAACAAGATGGCCATGATGGTCCTGTAACGCTCCACTGGCTTTTAGACTTTACACTCTAATGGGGGGTTTACACGGTGTGCTTTTTCACATGTGCTCAAACATACAATGTAAACCCTAGATAATGGGCCTTATGCTAGCATATATGAAAAAACACGGTTTAGATCACTATTCATATGAAAAAGCACATGGAAATTCACCAATCAGATCTCTGATTCCAGAGATATGACCCGGTAAAATAGATAAATACTGCTCTGCCCCTCATTAATCCTTATGAACCCACTGATTCTCTACAGGTAACTGTTAACCCATTATCAAACAGCAAAATTTTAGACTTATCTAAAATGAAAGAGAATGAATGAAATAATCATTTTTTTTTGTCTTAATACTACGAAATTCTTCAAGGAATACAATAGAGGTCTAGTTTTTCATGCGATCTAAAAGAATCACAGAATCTAATGAAGAAATGTACATTTAACATTTACGCTGAATTAAAATGAAATCCAATCAGGCGTTTTGGAGAAGAACATTTTTGAAGGTTTTTCGAAAATTTAATTCAATTAATTTAATTAAAGTTTCAATTTCGCACGGAATTAATTTCTTTCAAGCAATTTGAAAGAGATTTATGCAAGGAAGATTCCTGTGAAGTATGGTTATAATTGGTCCCGTAGTTTTGGAGGAGATTTTTTCGAAAATTTAAATCAATTGATTTATTTAAAATTTCAGTTCTATATGGAATTTATTTATTTGAAGGAATTTGGAAGACATACCTGCAAGGAAGATTTCTGTGTAGTTTGGTTGAAATTGGTCCAATACTTTTGGAGAAGAAGACTTTTAAAGATTTTTCGACAATTTAAATTAATTAATTTATTTCAAACTTCAGTTCGATATGGAATTTATTTCTTTGAAAGAATTTGGAAGAGGTTCATGCAAGGAAGATTCCTGTGAAGTTTGGCTGAAATTGGTCCTATAGTTTTGGTGAAGAATCCTTGAAAAGATTTTCCGAAAATTTATTTAATTGAAATTTAAGTTCTGCACTGAATTTAATTTCTCAAAAGAATTTGGAAGAGGTTCATGTAAGGAAGATTCATGTGTAGTTTGGTTAAAATTGGTCCAATTGTTTTGGAGAATAAGATTTTAAAAGATTTTTCGAAAATTTAATCTAATTAATTACAATTCAAGTTCTACACGGAATTCATTTTTTAAGGAATTTTGAAGAGGTGAATACAATGAAGATTCCTGTTAAGTTTGGTTGAAATTGGTCTAGTAGTTTTTGAGAAGATGTTTAGAGAAAAAGTTTACGAACGGACGGACACAGGGCCAGTGAAGTTAAAAATCATTGAGAAAGGTGACAATGGAACCATTTTTAGCTCACCTGAGCACGAGAGTGCTCATGGTTCTAAAGCTATTGTGATACCACTGTGTCCATTGTGTATCGTGCGTCAAACTATGACGTACTAAATGGGTCAAAAGTCTATATAGAGCGTGCACGCCTAGAAATACGCGTCGACGCATAAAATCTACGTGAGCAATTGAAATTTTATGCGTCGACGCGTAAATTTATCGCGAGCAGTAGTAAAAAATATTAAACCGAGGCTGGCCAATGGGAGAGGCGGTTACAAACCTTTCCCTTTATACCATAAAATTGATGGATGAAACAAAGGATCTGATTGGTTAATAGATAAAATACGCGTCGACGCGTATATTTACGCGAGCAGTTGGAAATTTACGCGTCGACGCATAAATTTTCAACTGCTCGCGTAGATTTTATGCGTCGACGCGTAAATATACGCGTCGACGCATAAAATTTACGCGTCGACGGGTATATTTTATGCGTGCACGCTCTAAATATACTTTTGACCCATTTGGTACGCCATATCAAACATTGTCTTGCGTGCGCTCTAGGAGCCACATTTTTTGCCCAAACAACATTAAATTTGGTCAGAATGATTGTCTTGATAAAAGCTCGGACAAGTTCGAAATTTGGTTAACTGGGGTAAAAAACTAGGTAACCGGGTCTAATCTTTGAAAAAACCTTGTATGTACTCTAGAGGCCACATTTATAATCTAATCAAGCTGAAAATTGATGGGAATAATTATCTTGATAAAATCTTAAACAAATTGAAATTTGGGTCACCTGGGGTCATAAACTAGGTCACTGGGTAAAGTCTTAGACAAACCTTATGTGCACTCTAGAGGACACATTTTTTGCCTAATCAACATGAAATTTGGTCAAAATAAGTGTCTTGATAAAATATCCGTCAAACTCGAAAAAGGGTTGTCTCGGGTCAAAAACTAGGTTTCGGTGTCAAATCTTAGAAAAACATTGTATGCTCTCTAGAGGCCACATTTGTCGTCCAATCAAGCTGAAAATTAGTTGGAATAATTATCTTGATAGATTCTCAAATAACATTAAATTTGGGTCACCTGGGATCATTTACTAGGTCACGGGGTCAAGTCTTAGAAAAACCTTGTGTGTACTCTAGAGGCCACGTTTAATGTCCAATTCACCTGAAAATTTGACAATAATTGCCTTAATAAAGTCTCCGTCAAGTTAGAAATTGTGTTGTCTCGGGTTAAATAGTAGGTCACTAGGTCAAATTTAAAGGCCATATTTCTTGCACAATCGACCTGAAAATTGTTCAGAATAATAATCTTGATAAAATCTCAGACAATCACGAATATGGGTCACCTAGGGTTATGAACTAGCTCACATGGTGAAGTCTTAGAAAAACCTTAAGTGCACTCTATAAGCCACGTTTTATGTCCAATTAGCCTGAGGATTGGTCAGAATAATTACCCTAACTAAGTCTCGGTCAAGTTCGAAATTGGGTCACATAGGGTCATAAACTAGGTCATGGGGTCCAAGTCGTAGAAACACCTTGTTCGCACTCTAGAGCCCACGTTTTGAGCCCATTCAACCGGAAAATTGGTCATTTGGGATCAGAGACTAGGGCACAAGGTCAAATCTTAAACAAACAGATGTGGAAATACAGGCCACAAGTCTTAGTAAAACTGTGTACATTCTAGAGGCTCACCTACATCATTTACAGAAAGCTATTATCTCAGGTAAGCGCTTCAGGGCCAATGACCCTCTTGTTTTGATTTTTGACAATAAATGGAAGAACTACTCGCCTTTAGTGTTTATTATTTTTTAGACCGACTACACTTCTTGATAATAATATCGTGAAGATGACAATTTGAATATTTTGACATTGTTGATGCATTATATGTTATTCAGCAATCCCCATTGGCAAAGGAAAGTGTACCCTTCTAGCGAGCACGAACCTGCCCTGCGTTCAGTAAGACAAAACGTTAACGTTAGCTCATCGAGCTAATCTTACATAACATTTTCCTACTGAACGACATGTTAACTTTAAACGTTGGCAACTTTTGGCTCACAAATTTGAAGGCGGTGTGTCAAAGCTATCAAAATGGCGGCTAGTCTGGTTCCCTACCTTCTATACTGCGGAAAGAAGGAGGGAACCCAGAATAAAATGGCGGCGATATCCCATTCACTAATGTAATTTTTGTCTCATTTGTAAATAGATCAGGTACTGCCTAACAGTGATATAACATGATTTTTTTGTAAATGAAAATATAAATATGTTATATGTAAATTTTGCTTTAGGTAATTGCGCTCGGTAAATCCCGGAGGGTTACGGAAAGACCAGAGACTTGTTACCGCCCCCGAAATCTACTACGGGAACCATTCATTCCGCAGAGCGTTCAGTAGGACTGTTAAGTAAAAATCTGGTAACTTCTAACGTTAAACGTTAAATTTAATTGAACGCAAGGCTGAACAAATACGTACTATAGTACCAGCCGAAAATAACAGTGACGTAGGCTAATGTTTACTACTTGACAACCAATCAACTCTGTCCGTATTTGTAACGGTGCAAATCAGACGAATTGATTGGTTTTGCATCAGTAAACATCAGCCTACGTCACTGTCAATTTCGGCTGGGACTATTGTAAACAATGATAATCTTTCGAGTAATTGTGGGTTGATTCCCGACTTTGCACGTACATGCTAATTTTGACCAATCTATATCATCACACCGTTCATCCAGATACAAAAAACACGGATTGGTCTTCCAAACGCGGATGTAAATGATTTTATTTTGAACGGCGGAGAAAAAGAGTGAGTATTTATAATCTTTAATTACAACGAATATCGGCTGAGTTGGTTTTTGTGTGACATACAATTAAAACGTACAAAACTTTGCAAATGTTTACCTACAATCCTGTCTCATAAATTCTGTTAGCAAGAGAATATATATGCTACTGATTCTGACTTTGATGCACGAAAAGAGAAAAATCTTGGTAAGAATGTCTGTTAATCATTATTAAAGCGCATAGTTATTGTCAAATTGATGTTACACGGAGGATCGGGGATCGCTTCAATGTTTTCTTTACAAGAACCCATAAAAAGTATAGAAAAACAACAAGAACTATTTGAAATTGGGTGCTGTCAGTTGCTATGGTGCAACCATCCACGGTGCAAATTCTCTGTTGCTTGGTATCAACATCCACGGTAAGTTCTACCTTGGAGCAAACTAGGCTAATTTTTAAACATGGCTTTAGACACCAAATTTTTTTCCAGTTTGATGAGTGATATAGATTTATTCAATAGATGTCGAAAACTTATGTTAAAGAGATATTTTCTCGAAACCACTTAAATAACTTCTGCAAATATAAAACAAAACGGGAAGTAGGCGAGAAAATAGTGATTTACGATTTAAAATCGCTTGTATCTATAGTTTTCTCAAATCTTTTAGTATGAAACTGCAGCACCCTCAAGATAAACCATTTTGCATCAGCTCTGCACAAACACTTATATAGCAGCAATTAAAAAGCTATATGTTGATGTTTTCTTACCTTGTCTATTCCCACGGTGTTGTTTTTCACACCCACGTTTGGAAGACCAATCCGTGTTTTTTGTATCTGGATGAACGGTGTGTATCATGGGTTTTCAAAAGGCAATGAACGTTTTACATCATTATATTTATATTTCTTTTCATTTGTGGCCAAAGATTCGATATTCAAATCTCACAAGTAATGATAGACAGTGAGACAGACATCTTTTGGCAATAAATTGAGACTGGTGATTCGAGAAAAGTACAACTCTGCATTTTCTCCGTAACTATAACTTCACACTATTCCCACAAAATGACGCGTGTTGACGACCTACAAGATAAAGTCTTTGGAAAACATTGCGTAAAATGAAGAAATTACTTGTGGCAAGCAATGTCTTCATTTCCTACATTGGTTTTTACACAGTACAGACGAGGAGGTTTAACTCCTTTGACTTGGAAGTATCGTCTAAACATATTTGGATTTAGTCTAAAAAGTTTCCATGTGGTTAATGTGTTAGATAAGCTGCAGTTACGAGGTTTTAAGGGAAATATGTGATAGAGAAAGTCGTACCACTGCTTCGTCATATTCGCCGGTTGTGGAGGGCAAAGTATAACAATAGCCCTCAAAGTATTGCCAGTTTGGCTCACAACTTAATTCCTTGGTCGTGGTACTAGTCGTAGTGCTGGTACTAGTGCTGATACTCGTCGAGGTGCTGGTACTAGTACTTGTGGATGTACTGGTACTAGTGCTCGTAGAAGTGCTGGTACTAGTCGAAGTGGTCGTCACTTGTGCTGGATCTGTACAGAATATGTAGAGACTAAAATAACAGGCACGTATCATGCAACAAAAATCAATATTTTTCTAAGAAACTTTGCATTGGAGATATTTCGGGCATTTGACAAACGATCTCAAAACAATGACTGAACGGATATTCGTTGATTGGGTTGATATAGTGTGAAGCAGTGAATACATTGTAAGGTAATAAGGAACTGCAATTCAACATCAAAATTGAAGAACTTGGTCAGTTCCGAAAATACAAAGCCATAAAAACAAATATATATGAAACAAATTGTAATATGGTCACTAGTCAGAGGATTTTCTTAAAACACACGGAGTACATGAAGACGCATATACTTATACGAACGAACATATGAACAAACGGATATGTTATCCTTTTTTTTAAAATTAATTCTCATTCAAACAACCAACAAACCGTGTGCGTATTCAGTGCCCGATAAGTCCTGCAAACTATCCCCTCTGGTGTAAGCCGCTGAACAGCCGTAACAAGAAACATTAGCTTCAAGAAAGAACAAACTTGCACAGTTAGTGTCGATCCCGCAAAGTATGCCACAATACAGCAGTGTCGGTGAGAAACTGCTAAACAGCACATTTGCGGGGTCGCATATCTTTCCGTCGATTTCATAAAACCTTTCGAAATAACCGAAATCCTGCGCTCCGAGGGCAAACGCCCCATTTGTAAGGTATGCTAATACTATCCACGAGTATGGCATTATTACAACTAAAGAGCAGCACGGTCCTGCAAAAGATCCTTTAAAACCAGAAATTGGCCTCGTCATTTGAAAATAGGGACCGCTTTCAAACTTGGCGAGACATTTTAGAGACTCAACTTTATTTTGGTGATGCCAAAGAATGCATGTGGTTGTGTAGACCTTGTCATGACATGTCTGAATAATACCATAAAGTGACATACAACAAGACATATAATAACAATGTCAGCTAAACCAATTTGTGAGCTGTCGCATTTCAAAATACGTTCTTTGACATTTGACAGAAAATACTTTTAAGAAAAATAAGACCGTCAGCTATTTACAAACTTGTTTAAAATAGCATAATGACACAGACATTGACTGGCACTCAATTTACAACGAATTAACACAAGCAAATATGAGAACACTGACT
This sequence comes from Fragum sueziense, assembly GCA_963680895.1. Taxonomy (NCBI): domain Eukaryota; kingdom Metazoa; phylum Mollusca; class Bivalvia; order Cardiida; family Cardiidae; genus Fragum; species Fragum sueziense. Next base: position 28,079,755 of record OY804597.1, read on the forward strand.
TTATATGAGACATAATTTAGAAAAGGGAACATTTAGGGTATTCCGTCCCTATTAGGTATCTAACAGCTCGTGCAACTTCAGGCTTTATCCCTATGGATGGAAGTTGATGAGGCACCCCTCGCCATTTTACGTTGCCAAGGAAGACACTTAGAAAGTGACGAGGATTCATGCATACCATCGTCCATATCCGATACCACGAATGACGCCAGAATTTTCATGAAGTGTATGGTATAATGATACCTTAAGGCATTTGAGACTAACACAGATCCACACAAGACTTCATATCGCTGCTTTTCATCAAAAACCCCGTAACTGCAGCTTAAAGCAAGATGCAGTTACGAGGTTTTTGACGAAAACCGACGATATTGACACGCCAACTTGTACTAACCTTTTAATAGCAACACAAATCCGAACCTTACTGCATTTCAGTACAGGCTGTTTTTTAATCATGTTGTTCGTAATTGCTAAAGCATCCTTTTTTTCTGATCCATGTTCAAATATACAGTTTTACTAAATCTATCATTATGGCTAGCCTTACCAAAATTGACGTTTGAAATATAAGTAGATAATGATCACAGGCGGCAATTGCGTCAGTTTGTTATGATATATTTTCCTAACTTGTAAACAAAAATACTGTAAATACACATGTTTCTCAACATTTAAATCAAATACTTAACACTCAATATTGAGATACGTGCCATTCGAAACGTCGTCCTCTTCGGTCTTTTTTGATACCAATATCTTCTCTCAAATTCCTGTCAAAGCTGAGAACATTTGTGCAAAGTATTTTGAATGCCGTGATATATTTTTCTTAAGAAATGTTTACACTTGGCACGAATGTTCTCAGCTTTGACAGAGATTTGAGCAAATATCTTGGTATCAAAATAAACCGGAGAGCAAGGCGTATCGATTCATTGGTACGTATCTCAATACTAGAGTTAAGTGTTTAATTTATTTGAGTAAAATGTGTACTAAACGAGTGTTTTTGTTTCCAAAATGTAGGAAAGCATATCATAACAAGGTCACGTGATTGCCGCCTGTGAGGACGAACTCGAAACAGAATTTAGAGCAAGAAAAACAGGAAACCCGGACAAGCGCATTATATGTTGTAGCTGTTCTGAATGGTGACATACAGTTACCAGTATTCATAATTTGGATTTTCCCAAATCCAAGGCTATGTCGATGAATTTTCACTATTTTAGAGCAGGGCATTTTTCGAAAATACACTGAAAGTCCTACCTTTCCATGTGCTCTTTAAATCTCCATCGAACATGTTCGCAGTAATCTGCCCTGAATCAGGATTAGATACATCTGACTTTATCGCTGTTTTGGTGAATTGTTTCCCTTGGATGAGCGACTAGTGGCAACCAATGTATTTGATCCGGGATCTGAAAGGGTCCCTTATTGCGCTTGAGATCGACATGGATGAAGATCACCGTATGCAGGGCTTTTTCTCGTTCTTAAGCCGAAGCCTATAACAGGCTACTTCACAATTGGCAATAAGCTCATTTTTTTCACATTGTTGGCAAAAAAAATTCACAAAACTTGTGCTAAAAGTATTTCATACATTGTTTATTCATTAAAATTAAATCTATATAATTTGCAGCTAGTTATATCATTGATATGACCTTCAAATAGTTATACATTAATAAAGCATTGTAGTTTATGCTTAACCCTTTCCCAAACAAGACCTGGTTTTGACGTCCTTAAAGCTACTATTTCCCAGATTTGGACCCAAAAATTGTCAAATACAAACGAAATGTACACTTTTTAAGCTTTATATGACCTGATTAAATGATTACGAGAAACTAATGAAGCAACGACTCATTTTTTCGCAATTCGATACCAAATTCATGAAGCGATGTCGAAAGTATGTCAAAACAGTAGGACATGCGACTTTCTTAAATGACGTCACAACATACATGATGACGTCATATTGAGATTTAAGTATGAATCTCGTTTGAATCATGGTCCGCGCTGTATGCGCATGCGCAACAATTTAAAAATAATTCTAACCCCATCAGTGATGGGGTTGAATTTAGGCTTGGATTCTCCCTAAATTCAGCTATCTGTCTTGTAATTTCGGCTCATTCTCTGTCTGAATCGCATATTATTAACCATCCCGAGGTGGTCAACACAAAAGTTCTGCATCTTTTTTCAAAAAAATTCATTTTTTGCAATTAGACCATCTGTTACCGTCGCCCTTTAATAGAAAATGCCTGGGCAAACATTGAAACATAAGAAGAAACTGCTGATAACCAGCAAATTCTCCTTTTATCTCAATATAATCTATGCTATATTATGGGCAATTTCTATCTCTAACAACACTCATTTTGTCGACTTCAGCAGATGTCAATATGGATCACCTTATAAGTTTGTTTTGGAAAGGGTTAAATTATACTCGATCTTTACTCTGTTACTAAAAAGTGGCTGTGTGTTCCAAAAATATTCAGAAAAGCGTGCTAAAATTTCACAAAATGAACAGGTTAAGGCCCCTTCACAAATCTTTGAAAAATGACATGATGTGGATACGCACAGTCTGTCCATTTGGTTATGCTCAGCAGATGTCAACCAGACTGAGAAGACGTATTTCGAAAAGGAACACATACTATAACAGTTTAAACATTCTAGTTTTAGATAATTATATTAGAGTGGAAAGCATCGGCCCTAGTCTGGCTGCGCGGACTGCGCAGACAGGCTAGGGTCGATATTTTTCACACTTGCTACAAGGTCCCTTTTAGCGTGACGCATCACATTTTCTTAAATCATACAGATGTATACGTACACACGTATATTTATTAGAGTCTTATTCATTTATAACAGCAAAATACAATCAATTGGCATAACGTGACCATCCCCGTATAGAACCAGAAGATACCTAATCTCCGAGCAGAGTTGTCGTTCGTTACTCACATACATCTCTGCAATGGGCTGACGCCATGTTTGACAAGAATCTTGTCAAACCGAGGAAAACGTGTATTATTACTGTTTAACTGTTTCATGTGTAACATAATAAAGTATACAAAGAAATGATTTTTCCGGGTACAGTTGAAAGGCATTAAAACTGATGAATTTACCAATATACAATGGAACCATTTTCTCAAGCCTCCTTACCAATAGCAATGAATTTTGTGCTAAAAAATAGACGTAGATAAAATGTCAGTGTTGTTTAAAAATTTCGTATCTATGGTTTGAATCAAGCCGAAGTTGCGAGATTTTATAACAACACTTACGAAATACTAGATGATAGATCTATTGTTTGTCCGAAATTTCGTCACGGTATACTGGATAAAATCATTCCCTATCAGAATGAAATGTACAGAAAAATTACTGCGCCATTGAATGAATGACATCAATTTAAACTTTTTAAATCATTATCGTTTTTATTTTTAAGCAACGTGAAGTATGATATATTCTTTACTTCGGAAAAGAAGAATTATTTGTAATTGCCATTTTGATGTGATATAAAGTGACGTAATGTAGCAGATGATGACGCAATACTCTCTGAGCCAACTACAGAGGTGAATGTAATGAATGAACCGTGTGCAAGAGAGTGGAAGATACCTAGCTTTATAGCCCAGTATTAAAATATATTGAGGATTTTTTTACCAAAAAGATGTTGAAATTCGATAAAAATTCTATTATTTACAAAAACAAGTTCAGGGGTGATGGTTTTTCATAGTGCAATTTTAGCCCATCTGATGAGCTATTGGGATACCGCTGTGTCCGGCGTCCATCCTGCGTCGTCCGTCAAACTTTGCCTTGTGTGCACTCTAGAGGCCACAGGTTTTGTCCAATCAACTTAAAATTTTGCCAGAATGATTGTCTTGATGAAATCTCGGACAAGTTCGAAAGTGGGTCATCTTGGGTCAAAAACTAGGTCACTAGTTCAAATTTTAGAAAACCTTGTGTGCACCCTACAGGCCACATTTTTTGCCCAATCAACCTGAAAATTGGTTGGAAAGCTTTTCTTGATAAAATCATGGACAATTTTGAAATTGGGTCATCTGGGATCAAAAACTAGGTCACGGGGCCAAATCTAAGAAAAACATTGTGTCCAATTTAGAGGCCACATATTTTACCTATTCAACCTGAAAATTGGTCAGAATGATTGTCTTGGTGAAGTCTCGGACAAATTCGAAATTGGGTCATCTTGAGTCAAAAACTAGGTCACGAGGTCAAATCTTAGAAATACCTTGTGTGCAGTCTAGAGGACACATATTTGCCCAATCAACCTAAAATCTGGTCAGAATTGGTGTCTCTATATTATCTCGGACCAGTTTGAATTTGGGTCATCTGTGGTCAAAAATTAGTTCACGGGGTCAAATCACAGAAAATCCTTGTGTGTATTCTAGAGGCCACATTTTTTGCCCAATCAACCTGAAAATTGGTCAGAATTGTTGTCTTGGTGAAATCTCGGACAAGTTTGAAATTGGGTGATCTGGGGTCAAAAATTAGGTCACGGGGTCAAATCTTAGAAAAACCTTGTGTGCAATAGCGTCAAGACAAATGGCGACAGTCCGCAACGGAAATGCTTCCGGGTCGTAGTACCCAAAATAAGTCCCGGTAAAAACTTTGATATCCTTCTTTTCTCACTATCTTTCTGTATGCAGAGAAGAGAAAAAAGCTTGAAATGCAGTTCTGCTGAATGGCAGACCACGGATACAGATTACTGATTTTGAGATGGGGGCATTTCCTGTCGAACTACATATTGGCATACCGTCCAGTTGCCTCTGTTGGATGGTATAGTTCAGGGGGTAGTTGTGTTTGAAGGAAATTTGCCATGGTTTCTTGGTATGACATTAAATGCCAAAGAATGTTCTCTAACACTGTTTAAGTCATATAAGCCGACGAAACTTTTGAGATGAGCTGCGGAAAGCCAAAGATGATCCTTTTTACTCTTTATTTAATAAGTCAATTCCATTTAGGAATGACATCAAACAGACTGCATTGTGTAACATCTTGGGCAACGAGATCTTTCGAGATTTATCTTTTCCGATATAAGGTTATTTCATCTAAGACCCCCCACACACAACAGCCTCCAAAAGTCGTCATTGGAGTCTTAAAACGCCGCTCAAATGTTTAGTATTTGTTATTTTTAGTAACATACTCTCAATCCCAAAGTGTTTTAGTAACAATACTCTCGAATCCAAAGCGTTTTAATGTTGAATGCAAGTGCTCTTTATCGCTGTATATTGAATGCACGTGCGTCGTCATTGTTTTCTCCACATATTTAGGGAGCCTCGTTTTGATAATGTCGATTTGTAACTATTTATAGTAATTATTTTCATGTATTTCCCATCAAGCAATCGTCTTTGCCTCCGGAAGTGTGTTCTGCGGGTCAGACTAAACCATAAGTGAAAGGACTTTATTCCGCACATCTGCATATATTTTCCCGCGATTTTCGCTGCAAGTAAACAATGGCGTCTACTCCAAAAAAATCTCGGGAAACAACGTTTGTTACTGGCTATTTGCACAATGTTTCACCTGTTCGAAAATCAAGAAACAAAAAGCTATATTGCAGTCCGAGAGCAGCTTTGATACGCTTGTCTCTTTCAAAGCAGAAATGCATAAAACTTTCACAGGAATGGCCGAAGCGAAGTAAGCGCAAATTTTTCATCGGAAGAAAAAATTGAAATCGTATATAATTGACTGCACAGTAAGTGCCGATCTCGGCATACAGACGAAAATAATTGGAAAATATAGGCCCTATCCCCGTTTTACACGGGTGATAAACAGAGAAACTAGCTCCAAAAAGAGGTAGTTGCATATAGCGAAAATGTGTAGGTCACGAACATATTTTCTGAGATTATTTCTTTAAAAGCGAGTTTTGAGAAATCTGGCGATGCTGTAATATGAAGAAATGGCCGAAGTTCGTTATGCACAAGAGTATACAGTATTAGTAGCAGGGTTTTAATACAATCGTTGAAAAACATTTCAATATCGAAAGTAAAAAAGTTTTTACTTTCGAGTTTGAAATGTTTTTCAACGATTATATTCAAACTCTGCTTTTTAACACCGTATATTCTCGTGCACAACAAACTTCGACCATTTCTTCATATTACAGCATCGCCGGATTTTTCAAAAACTCGTTGTAAAAGAAAAACAAGAAAGCCAAGATGGCCCTGGATCGCTCACCTGAAACTTTCTCCATGCAGAACAAGACCCACCTTTTACATGACCTAGGTATCTCTAAGACAAGAACACAAAACTTAAATGGCGAGATTATGATCCAGCTGAAACAGCATTCTTAATCTTTAATGATCAATATTTGTGGCTGTTAAAAATGAAAACCAAGTCGATAAAAAAACATCAATTTTGTCATAATCCAGGGCACATAATTCTGTTCTGATAAGGATATTCTCATCAACCATATGACCAAGTTGGGGTTTTTTTATTGGTAAATATCTATTGCTGTTGAGTGAAATTAAAAACGAAATCGGCAATTTTGTCACCATCAAGGGCACACAGCTCTTGTTTTTCTAGTCTGATCAATATGAAAAAAGAAAGCATATAAGATCTCATGGTCAACAACATTGTGACCAAGTTGTGTCTTGATTGGTCAATATTTGTGTTTTTTAGAGTGAAAATAAAGTCGAAAACGGCAATTTTGTGAAATTCAAGGGCCAATAACTCTGGGTTTTCTGGTCCGATCAAGCTGAAAGTTTAACTCATTCAGCATCTTATGGTTACCAACATTGTTGCAAAGTTTTGTCTTGATTGGTCAATAAATGTAGATGCTAAGGTGTAAACAAGAGGGCCAAGATGGCCCTGGATCGCTCACCTGATAGAAGTTTGAAACTTTCTCCATGCAGAACAAGACCTATCTTTTACATGACCAAGGTATCTCTAAGAGAAGAACACGAAACTTAAGATGCGAGATTATGATCCAGCTGAAAACAGCATTCTTAATCTTTAATGATCGATATTTGTGGCTGTTATAGTGAAAACCAAGTCGATAAAAAAACATCAATTTTGTCATAATCCAGGGCACATGACTCTGTTCTGAAAAAGATATTCTCATCAACCTTATGTCCAAGTTGCTTTTTGATTGGTCAATATTTATTGCTATTTGAGTGAAATTAAAAACGAAATCGGCAATTTTGTCACCATCAAGGGCACACAACTCTGGCTTTTTTAGTCCGATCAATATGAAAAATGAAATCATATAAGATCTCATGGTCACCAACATTGTGACCAAGTTAAGTCTTGATTGGTCAATATTTGTGTTTTTTGAAGTGAAAATAAAGTTGAAAATGGCAATTTTGTGAAATTCAAGGGCTAATAACTCTGTTTTTTCTGGTCCGATCAAGCTGAAAATTTGATTCATTCAGCAGCTTATAGTTAGCAACATTGTTGACACTTTTTGTCTTGATTGGTCAATAAATGTAGATGCTAAAGAGTAAACAAAGTTGAAAACGGCAAATTTGTCCAATCCAAGGGCACATAACTCCGGACTTCCTTCTTCGATGACACTGAAAATCGAACTCATTCATTATTGTATAGTTACCAACATTCTAGCCAAGTTTTGTCTTGATTGGTCAATATTTGTAGATGCTAGAGTGGTAACAAAGTCGAAACTAGCTATTTTTGATATCAAAGGGCACATAACTCCGCACTTCCTGATCTGATCTGACCCAAAATCATACTCGTCCAAGAGCTTATTGTCATACATGTTTTGACCAAGTTTGGTCAAGATTGGTCAATATCTGTAGATGCTAGAGTGGTAACAATGTCAAAACTAGCGATTTTTGATATTCAAGGGCACATAACTCCTGACTTCCTGATCCGATCTGACCCAAAATTGAACTCATCCAAGAACTTATGGTCATACATATTTTGACCAAGTTTGGTCAAGATTGGTTAATATATGTAGATGCTAGAGTGTTAACAAAGTCAAAACTAGCCATTTTTGACGTTCAAGGGCACATAACTCTGGACTTCCTAGTCCGATCTGACTCAAAATCAAACTCATCCGAGAACTTATGGTCATACATGTTTTGACCAAGTTTGGTTAAGATTGGTCAATATTTGTAGGTGCTAGAGTGGTAACAACAAAATGTGAACAGACGGACGGACAGACGGACAGACAGACGGACGCCGACGGACAAAAAGCGACCACAATAGCTCACCTTGAGCACTTCGTGCTCAGGTGAGCTAACAAAGTCGAAAACGGCAAATTTGTCAAATTCAAGGTCACATAACTCCAGATTTCCTACTTCGATGACACTGAAAATCGAACTCATTCATTATTGTATGGTTACCAACATTCTAGCCAAGTATTGTCTTGATTTATCAATATTTGTAGATGCAAGAGTGGTAACAACGTCGAAACTAGCTATTTCTGATATGCAAGGGCGCATAACTCCGGACTTCATGATCCGATCTGACCCAAAATCACACTCATCTAAGAGCTTATTGCCATACATGTTTTGACCAAGATTGGTCAAGATTGGTCAATATTTGTAGATGCTAGAGTGGTAACAAAGTCAAAATTAGCGATTTTTGATATTCAAGAGCGCATAACTCCTGACTTCCTGATCCGATCTGACCCAAAATCGAACTCATCCAAGAACTTATTGTCATACATATTTTGACCAAGTTTGGTGAAGATTGGTCAATATTTGTAGATGCTAGAGTGGTAACAAAGTCAAAATTAGCAATTTTTGATATTCAAGGGCGCATAACTCCGGACTTCCTGATTCGATCTGACCCAAAATCAAACTTATCAAAGAACTTATGGTCATACATCTTATGACCAAGTTTGGTTAAGATTGGTCAATATTTGTAGATATTAGAGTGGTAACAAAGTCAAAACTAGCCATTTTTGACGTTCAAGGGCACATAACTCTGGACTTCCTATTCCGATCTGACTCAAAATCGAACTCATCCGAGAACTTATGGTCATACATGTTTTGACCAAGTTTGGTTAAGATTGGTCAATATTTGTGGGTGCTAGAGTGGTAACAACAAAATGTGAACAGACAGACGGACAGACAGACGGACGCCGACGGACAAAAAGCGACCACAATAGCTCACCTTGAGCACTTCGTGCTCAGGTGAGCTACAAATGTTGAAAAATGTGTTCGTGACCTACCTTTGTATACAGATTTTCGCTCTATGCAACTACCTCAGTAGAGGCCGGATGTCACGAGGAAACGAAATACCGTTGAATCTTTTTGGAGCTAGTTTCTCTGTTTACCACCCGTGGTTTTAGCTCACCTTAGCACGATAGTGCTCATGGTGAGGTATTGTGGTACCGCTGTGTCCGTCGTCAGGTCGTGCGTCAACCTTTGGCTTGTGTGCTCTCTAAAGGCCACATATTTTATCATATCAACATGAAATTTGGTCAGGATACTTGTCTCGACAAAATCTTGGACGAGTATGAAATTGGGTCATCTGAGGTCATAAACTAGGTCACTAGGTCAAATATTAGAAAAACCTTGTGTGCACTCTAGAGGCCACATGTTTTTGCCCAATAAACCTGAAATTTGCTGAGAATGAATGTCTTGATCAATAGATCTATTCCGGAAGTTCGTCACTCTGGGTTTTTCCCATGTGAAGTCACGTGATGTAGGTACAAACAAATGGCTGACAGCTATTAGTGACGCGGCAAATTTTAAACTAGTTTTTTTTACAAAATGCCTACCAAACGGTGTGCTTGGGGCCAGTGTAACAGTGACAATCGCAACAAAGATGATCCTCATATGCAAGGAGTTTCGTTTATTTCTTTTCCGAAACC